>JAUZST010000428.1:16258-67738 GCA_034779995.1 Parotocinclus haroldoi
CACTGACCAACTGCATGTTTCATTATAAAGAGTGTCATTAGTCCTGGATTACTGGATAAAGTGCACTTTACTAAGTACGGGATAATATTTACTAGTTTTTAAGAACACCCTACTGATGCATTTGATCTTTTATCACATGTATCGTGAAAATGTCTTTAATAATGGTGATATAATATTTTTACCATATGCCTGGACCATTTCTAGGTGCCTATCGGAAATAGCTTTGTTCTAGAGCAACATGCTGCCCCAAATGCTGGTGTGATGATCGGTGGAGCCATCACTTACAACAGGTTGTCACCCCAGTACCGACAGGGACACTAACAAATCAGCGATATGTGCAGGAAATCCTGAGGATGGGCGTTCCCTCTCATGGCAGGGTTTCTAACTAGTATTTTTCAGTGAGATATTGCTCACCCGCACACAGCTAGAGTTTCCCAGGAATGTCTCCATGAGATCGAAACACTTCCTTGGTCTGCATGGTCACCAGATGTATCACCAATCTAGCAATTATGGGACAAGCTGGGACATCAGATTCAACAATACGTGTGTGTGAAGGATCTACAGAACTAGCTGCGGGCATGAGGCATGTCTTGGAATCAATGACCAGAAACCAACAGATACACTACCCAAAAGTAGGCTGAGGGGGGGATGGGGGGATGCAGTTATTAAATAAGAACAACATACCAAGGAAAATTACTCAGCTGTTAGCGTTCATGCAACAACAAAAACTCTTATTGAGCATAGGCGCAAAACCAAAGCAAAGCACTGCTAAACCCATAAAGTACATCAAAATCAATAGTAGCAGGTGGTATTGCGGTGTAAACATCACAAACGACACAACATTCATACATTATTTAATAGTGCAAGAAATCTACCATTAACAGGGGAAACACAACAACAAAGATATTTTTAAAAAAAAAACAGCAATAGCTACCTAAATAGCTAAAACCAGATAATTCAAAGTTACCTTTTCAGGAACATGATTTCCTGGGCCGCATACTACTTCTGGTTGTTCTGTGTGAGGCTCTTGTCTTTTGGGAGCAGTTTCTTTTGTTTCACATTTACTGACATCAAAGTCCGTGATGTTTTTAGTGTTCATTTCTGATTTGTCCACCTCGCTCTCTCTAATTTGAGGAGCCGTCTCTGGTCCAGTTTCGGTCTCTGATAACTTTGGAGGTATATATGACACAAATATCACATTTGAGTCCTCTTCATTCTCATTTTGCGTTTCATTAAGTACCGTTACCTGCACTGGTCTTTTGAATACCGAGCTGTCTTCATCTTCACCACATAAATCAATAACATCACTTGACTTTACATTGGCTTCACTGTTTGTGTCTTGCTTTTTACTCACATTTAAAGTAGTAGCAGAACACTCTAAGGACATTTCTTCATTTGCTATAATTTGTTTGCTTTCTATATTTGTCAACACATCCTCGGTGGACACAGAATTTTTTTTAGTAACAAAATACACTTTTCCATTGCATATGACAAGAGCATTGTGCTTTCCTGGTGCAAACATTTCCTGGTTGCTGTCAGTAGGTGCAAGTTGTCTTTTTGAGAAGTTCTGGTTTCTTTGCGATTCCATCTGTCTGACTGCTTTTAAGATGTCTGAGCTCACGCTGGGTGAAGTAACTGGTATGAGGTACGGCGCACTGCTTCCTACTCCCTTTTGAAAGGCCCACTTCAGTGGAGCACTGGCTTCTTGACTGGGCATTGGAGTACACGATTCCACAGAAGTTCTTGTAGGTGCAGGTCCCATGTTCTGGGGAAATTCAGTTTGGTTGCCTACACTTGGCATTTGCTGATTTAATTTCAATGAGTTCACTGGAGATACATAAAGGACCATTGGCAAATGCTTCAGAGAGTTAGATTGGGCATTTGCAGAGTTACATATTCTATTTTTGATAGATGTAGGGAGCGCAGAGACAGGCACGGTTTTGACTGTAGCACTGGCAGGGATCTGAAGGTAATGTGAACTGGAAAGTACAGAAGACTTAACAGTATTAGTAATATGTGGCTTATTAGTGACAGTAGTCGTCTTATTTTGGGCCATTCTCTGAGAGACAACTGAGGAATGCACTTGATTGGCCGTATTTAGTAATAAGGTATGTGCTCCTTGGTGCTGACTTTTTACAGAAGTAAATAAATTATTGGTATCTACAGGGGTTTGTAATATGAAACCTATATCTGGCATTGGCTGAAGTTCATGAAATCCATTGTGTGATAACGGCGCAGATGTGCGAGTAGGTTGATGGTCATTCTTTGACGGAAGTATTTGTGTAGGAACAAACTGTCCATTCACTTTCTTAACAGGAATCAATGTCATGACATTCTTCCCATCAGGTCGAACTTCAGGTATTGCTTGGTAGAAAACTCCTGTTCCACTGCTGAAAACAAGAGAATAAAACATTTAAAAATAAGCAGACAATTCTCTAACTATATACAGAATATGTATTCACATACATACAAACATGCATGTCTTTAAAACCAGGACAAATCACAAAGTGTGCAGGACATGTACTGAAAATCTGAAACAGTGGACTAAAAGTCAGAGAACAAGTTTCAGCTTGAGTTCAAATGTCGATCACTGCTACTTCTGCATGGTACAATGCTATATTTCATTGTGAACTATCCCTTAATTTTTGTGAGCAGTACATAATTATTACCGGCATGAGCACAAAGACTAAAACTCCAATCAGCTATAAGACCAATTGCTCACTGTGACTGTCTTATACATGCCAAATCTAAGTGAGCAGACCTTAGTGGTCCTTAAGTCGTGTGGTTTATTAGTGAACTGTTGGGTTGTACTTACTATGTGCTTTTTTTGGATTCATTTTGGACTCTTTGACAGACAGCCCTCATAAGCCTTATAATAAATGTTTTTGGCTTTATACTTTTTATACCTCATGCTGCAGGTAAAAGAAGATGTGTTAAAGCACATCAGTAAATCCATTGTCGGGTATTTAACCTGTTATGGTTTAAATGGAGTTTGCATGTCGTCCCCTACTCCTCCCACACAGACACAGAACAGAAAAACACAAACAGAAAAAACCCAGACACCTGGGGCAAGTATGATAAGAAGATGACAGGAATATAACAATACTACTAAAAATGTGCATTACAAGGTCATGTTAGACTTGAGTTTTGATTAGAGGGTAACTGGATTTCTCGGTTCTTAAAAACATTTCACCTCACATCTGAAAGTCTTCTTCAGTTCTGAAAACTAATGGGGAGTCCCAGGACTGTAATCCTAGTGGGGTTGTCACCTTCGAGGTGTTCCTCAGAGTCCTTGACCCACCCTGTCTTTGTATGTCTCTATATTTATATGCGGTCTTATAAGGATTTTTACAGAACACTGCTTGCATAGTTGATGCATGACCGATGTAATGTGACTGATGCAGAGAATACGCCCAGTAACACTCTCGTGAAGTTCCTCATAGATTAATTTATAACCCGACAGCATCGTTTATCGTGATAACTCTGTAGAAAATAATTGTTTGTCTCAATTTACATTACGGCTAAGCCTAGTGCGCACTTAAGTACAACAGGAATATGAAAGTAATGCCAAAGCCATAAAAAAAATATTACATAAACACTACAGAAAACTCACTACACAAATTTCAGAAAGGCAACATACAACAACACAGAAACATACAAAAAACATACAAGAAATGCAACAATGCTACAGGGGAGACGACATGGGGAAGACGAACTGCAAACTCCACACAGAAAGGATCCAGACCGCTCTACTAGTAGATGAAAGACAGGACCTTCTGTTGCTGCGAGACAACAGTGCTAACCACCGAAATACCATGTTTGGACACTAATGCTCATGACCTCCAGCAGTCCAGCACAGACCCGATACCGTTTGAATGGACAATCATTCTCATCACAGCAGTGACCCTGATGTGGTTGTGGTGTGTTAGTATGAGCTGTGCCAGTATGACTTTTTATACATCATCACTGCTGGTTTCATTACTCAACAGAAAATACCAGAAGAATGTCCAGCCACAAGTATCCTGAAAGCAGCATCCTTTGCAAACTGATGAGTAGGGCTGGGTACCGAAAATCGATACTTAAAAGGCACCGACCGAAATACCTCGGTACTACCGAGTACCGAAATGCCTAAAAACATTCGGTGCCTATGTTCGATACTTAAATAAAACAAAAGTCATGAGGGACTATTTTAGTTAAACCACTAATGTGCACTACTTTCCGGCTCAGAAACGGAGCGAGCTTACAGCAAGCTGTAAAAATGTCAACAAAGAGGTCTAAAGTCTGGCTCTACTTTGAGAAAGTTAATGTGAACTTCTCAAGGTGTAACCAGTGTTCTAAGACAATTGCTTTTTAAATGGGTAATCCGTTAAATCTGATGAAACATTTGATTTCACATGGACTTAATCTTCGTAAAGAAAACTGCAGAACTCCCGATTGCAAGAGCAGCACGACAACACCACTCGAGAAGGGACAGCTACCACATTCAGACAATATTGCTTCTCGTGAAGAAATACCAGGTAAGTTATCGCTGATAAGTGGATTTACTGTGCACCTTTTTAGCTTTGTAGCAACGAGCATTCGTTGCTATGCAAAGCAGTTAGGAACCAGCTAACGTTAGCAAATATATGAGCCCTATTAACAGCTTGCATGTCGTTTTCATGTTGTAGGAGAGAGATTTGATAGTGCTAGGGCAAGTTCTACTCGAGCTAGTCCTGTTCTCCATGACAAAACAACCCCTTTCACAGTAGCCGAAAAGTTGAGGGTGTCAGTTGAGAGGAGGAAAGAATGCCACAGAGCAGTAACCAATTTTATTGTTAAAGGATTACAGCCCTTTTCAACTGTTGAATCTCCCTGGTTTAGGTAGTATACCTGGGATAGATCTTTTGTTTGAAAACTCAGATATATACAGATATAACAATAATGTATGCGTACTTTGTGAATAAGAAATGTTTTGTCTGTTTTTCTTTTTCAGAGAGATGACAAAAGCATTCAATCCCAAGTACCAGCCCCCATCCAGTGACAAGCTCTAAAAAATATTGATACCTGCCAGGTATGCAGTAGAAAAAGAAAATCTGAAAAAAAAATCACTGCAAAAGTGAGATATGTAGGACTTACATGTGATAGGTAGACAAGTGTAGCTCAAGACCACTATCTGACTGTGACAGCCCACTACATTGAAAAAGACATTATGAAGTCCTACAAACAACGGCAGTGTACGATGTTCAGACAGTTTCCCATGTAGCTGAGGAGATAGGGGATGTGCTTAAGGAGTTCAGCATTAAAGAGAAAACATTGGCAAAAACTGTAGACAATGCAGCAAATTTGGATGTAGCTGTAAGGAGGAAGAATTGGTGCAAGATTCCTTGCTTTGCTCACTGTCTTAACTTGGGTGCTCAGAAAGTATCCACAGTACCTACAATTTCTCGCTGGGCTGCTAAAATCAGGTCAGTGGAGATATGGCTAAAAAGAACCAACTTGGCAATACGTGCTGCAGGAGAAACGGCCTCCTCTTAGTGTGCGTGTGTTGCTTGTTTTTTCCAAATGCTACTTGGTTACTGCTTAAATAAATGTAATGCCTTATTTTGTACAGACCTACCTGACCATGGGGTCATCCTTGATGTAATTCCTGTCATTCCTAATGATAGAGAGGTTTCATAGAGCAATATCCTGCTATACAGGCTGCCTCAATGAACCCCAGACTGAGAAAAGCAATGGAAAGGGACAGGTAGTAGCTGCATGTGTTTGCTTTATGTAATTTACACTTTAAACTAACATTGATGTATTAGCTGCAAGTATAGTCAAAGCTGCCGATATGGTTTTAACTTACAAGACTGATCCAGCGATTCCATATTATGCTAAGCATCTATGTGTTTCAAACCTTTTTTGTACGAAGCAGTAAATTGATTTAACGTTATGTAGTCCTTAGTGTAATTTGCCAACATTTGCGTATTTCAGACTGGACAGGATTACAGATGAGGACTTTAAGAAAGCTGAGGACTTCATTAGAGTAATGAAAATACTGTACACTTCAACACACTTTCATCTGAGAAACACCCAACATCTGGACAGATCCTGCCAATCCTAGACAAACTCAAGAACAATTTTACAGTATCAGAAGACAACACTGTCTTTACTGCCACTTTAAAAGAAAAAGTGTGGAATGACATTTCTCAACGTTATCAGGTGGGTAAAATACATTTACTTTTGCAAAAAATGTAACCAGAAGTCATTTATTACTTATGCTTTCTACAGGACGATAGCCTCAGAATGTTTCTTGAGAAGGCTACTGCAATGGACATTGCAAATGTAAGTTACATTTATCATTTAAGTCTGTAGCATGTAATCCCACTCGACCTTGTTATGGTTTATATTGGTGATTAGTTACCCATGTTGATTACTTTGCTAAAACATTTAGTAATTATTTAAAAAACTTTTTAGGGGTTCCTGGGCACAAAGAGGGCCAAGCTTTCAGCTTTACATGAGCTGTTTGCAGAAGAGGATAGTGCAGTCTCTGTCCCTAGAGAAAGGGTGCCACTGATACTAACAAAACACACATCAGTGTCAGTGCTGTGAATAATCCACCAACCATATAGTACTGTGGTGGTTCTGTGGGGGTCCTGACCATTAGAGTAGTCACAAAGTATGTAGAGAAACAGATGGACTACAGTCTCTAGTTCTAGGACTACAGAGTGCTTCTACAAGTATGCACCGTTTAACAACAGCATGACGATCCGCAAATCAGGTCGTTAAACGAAATGTCTGGTATGGTAATGTCTGATGATGCTCAAATACTATAGTTACTTAGTACTTATGCTTCTGTGATGTAAATATAAAGAGTACTTTCATAAGAAAACTTCATACAAATGATTACATAAATACATAATGATTACATAAATATAAGCCTATACTGTTAACAAATGCAAAACTTAAGTGACTTAATGGAAATTCACAATAATTATAGAATATACGTTAGTGTACTATACGACCCTGTGTAGAGGGAAAGTCATAAGAGGATAGTTTGATGGACATGTTAATTTTGTTTTACAGAAGCCACAAAATGCACTGATAGACAGTATTACAAACAGATATATTCGACCAGATACAACAAACTCAACGAGTGAATTTTAACCAGTTCATATACAGTAGTTATAGGTGAGAGACATTATATAGGTAGCAGGGAGACAAACAAAGAAGCACTACTTACAATAGGACAGGTATAAACACTTCCGAATGTCATGTACAGTTTTTACAAACAAATAGTGGCACACAGGTAGTTCACAGGTAGTTCACAGGTAAGTCACAGGTAGTTACACACACACACACAATGTATGCCTGCTCTCATGTCTCTGCTCATGAATCCAGAGTGCTGATTAGCTTTGTAAAAGACAGATTGTTTTTCGTATGATTGTTAAAACCATTAAGTCGTTAAAGCAAACAGTTATTGATTTTTTTTATGATTGGTAAAAGCCACAGAATTGTATATGGTAAGTGGAACTGATCAAATTGGACAGAGTATAGAAAGACGGTGTATCTAATAAAGTGGCCGGTGAGTGTATGAGATACATAATACACCATTACAACCAGACAAGAATACCACAAAAGAAAATTACAGGAAAAAGGATCGCACATCATCACAAGTACAAAGCATCCTTACGATAAAACAACAGCACCATAAAACGTGTTTTAAAACTACACGTGCATATCACCATAGTACTGGAGTATGACAGTGATACAACAACCACACCACATCACTTTTTGGGACTGTCACAAGTTTTATACAGCTATACTGGAAATATCACGTAAAACGTGGGTTAAAATCACAAGCGGGCTATTACAGAATCGTGACAAAGATGCCACAGCATAACATACAGTTAAATACACTGCACATATGCACCACGTACTGCAACAATATCAGCGCAGGAAGTCATAAGAACGCCGCAATAACTTTGCAATAAACTGCATAGTACATAAAGCACACAAAAACGAACTAACTCACGAAAACTTCTACATAAACACAAAACGCTCGGAGAAAACGAGCTACAAAACACGGCGGCTATCACAGTACGCGCACCGGACTCCTAATGCCTTACAGGAATAGCTAAAACGCAATTTATGTATTTATTTTTTAATATGTGGCATGTAGTTTAAGCAACGCTGTCGTAAACGTTTTATATTTGGTTTTTGCGTCAGTTAAAGCTGACTATATAGGTTTGACTAGCTAGCTTCCCGCTAGCTAGCGAGTAACGAAGCGCCATTTTGCGGGCCTCTCACAACTAAGTAAGCTTTTTTTCTATTTCGTGTTTATATGGTTAAATTAAGGGCTTACCTCTGCATTATGAATATCCGTAAACATGCCACTTGAAACACGGCTTCATATGGTGCTCTAAGTGTTAACACTTGATTAAGTGAGCTGCTTGTTTGTGAAGCGGCGTTGCTCAAGCGCGTTACAGAAGGGTTGACGGAAGTGCTTTTCTTCAGAGCGCACTTATATAAAGTGACTAGAACCGTAACGGGAGTAACAGCAAAGATAAAACAATATAATTTACTATACATTTTAACAGCAGAGAATTGTGACTGCAGTTTCTTTCACTTTAATTGTTAAATATATTTGCAAATACTTTCAAACATACTGAATATTTGCGGGAATAACTCCAGCTGTTTAATAGTAAAAGCGGATTATTGTGTGTGTGTGTGTGTGTGTGTGTGTGTGTGTGTGTGTGTGTATGTATGTGTGTTGTTTGACGGCGGAACTGCTACCATTCTTTGATGATACGTCAGGATAACTAGTATGATTTTTTAATGACCAACTTCTACATTATATACCACAACTAAGTTCAGAATGAGATACATGGCAGACGTGGGGGAGGTTAGAATTTAGCCGCTAGTTTCTCCTACTCCATCTCCTACTCTACCCCATGCAGTCTCTTCTCCTCCATCTCCTACTCTACATCCTTCAGCTTCTCCTAATCTCTACATCCTACTGTCTCTTATCCACCATCTCCTACAGCCTCTCTGATGGATGAGTGGAAGGAGTTCCAGAGAATCGGGGTGTGATGTGTTCCTTTCAGTCAGAGGAAATAGAAATTACACTTTGATGTCCAAGAAGTCACTTTTTGTCAATATTTTCTTTTTTATATATATTCTGCCTGGCTGCATCTAATTATTGTACCAAACACACATACAAATGCAGGCAGTTGCACAGACACAGATTCAAATGTAAATGAAACTTTTGATATTAAAATCAGTCTAGGTAACGTGATCTAGGCAAAACAAAACGGCCAATATGTTAAGAACTTACAATGGCAGGTGAACACGGGCTCCTGACCAAGACCAACCAACTTCCAAAACACGGGTCCAGACGCTGTTTACAATCAGATGGAGTGACAGTGATAACAGTTAATAACACGTAAGCAAAAAAATCAAGAAGGCAAGGCAATCAAAAAACATCAGTTCAATTAAAGCAGTAACCACACCATCACTACAACCATGTTTGACTGTTGTTATGTTACTCCTGTTGCAAAATGCTGTGTTAGCTTTACACCAGATGTTACGGCATCCGTGACTTCCAAAAGATAACAGTCCACAAAGCATTAGAAAATACTTGGGCCTCGTAAAGGTAGCATAATTAATAAATGTAAATAACAGTTTACATTAGGGCTTGGATGTATACTGTATACTGGTATTAAAGCGAATACCGATATGATGTTGTTCCATGATATAGATTCTTCCTGCCATGTACGCATGGCAAACTCAATTGTGCGTGCCCCTAACATGGATGGAAGAAACTGAAGCGTCATTCCGAAATATCAAAATTGAATTGCAACACGTGCCAGCTCTAAGACTACCAGACTACCAACAACCCTTCCAGTTGTATGTGGCACATGACCAAAAGTTTGCCACTTGGGTACTGATGCAGGAATCAGAGACACAGAGAAAGAGACAGCTGTTAGCATACTACTCGTGTAAATTCTCAGAGGTAGAACGGGCACAGCCGCCGTGTTATAGAGGCATCAGTGCTATCGTATTGATGTATGATAAAGCAAGTAGTATAACAATGGGCTATTCAGTAATCATCCTGACCCAACATAAGGTCGTAGAATTATTAGAGAAAGGTTGCTTTGTCCTGACAGGACCAAGGATTTTAGCATTTGATGGGTTACTGAGCCAACCAGACATAACCTTAAAGGTTTGCAGGCTAACAAATCCAGCAGAGGCAGTAATGGTAGAGGACGAAGGTGAGCCCCATGAATCTTGGGCAGAGGTAGAAAGCTATTGTAAGCTGCGAAATGATCCAAGTGCTGTCGAATTATCAGAAGCAGATCTAACCCTGTTTGTCAATAAGTCATGCTATCGAGAACAGAAAGGACTGAATGCAGCTTATGCAGCAGTACAAACAGTGGTACGAAAAGCCGAATTGTGCCTTCAACCATGCTCAGCCCAATTGGCAGAATCAATAGCATTAGCAGAAGCGTGCAAATTAGCGGAAGGGCTAACATATATACAGATATACAGATTCAGCATGCGCCCACGGAGTATGCCATTTGTTTGAAATTAAATAGATAGCAAGAGGCTTCGTAAAGATAGACAGAACCTCTGTCCATCATGGGAAATGTGTTTGTGTTAGTCATAGAAGACAGGTTTAGTAGATGGGTGGAGGCCTTGCCAGCTCAGCATAAAAATGTAGACACAGTGGTGAAATTTATGTGCAGAGAAGTGATTTCACGATTTGGGATTCTGATCATGATAAGCTCAGACAATGGGAAATTGTAGATAAGGTAGTGAAATTGATTTGGCAGAAATTAAGGATTAGACAAATGTTGGGATGTGTATATCACCCGCAAAGTCAGGGGATAGTGGAAAGAGCAAACGGTGTGCTTAAGACTAAGTTAGTTAAAATTTGTGATGCGACTTAGTTTAATTGGATCCAAGCTTTACCCCTGGAACTAATGGTTATTCACTCAAATGCAAACCCATGACTAAGATGACCCCGCATGAAATGCTTACTGGTCGACCAATGCCTACCCCGCTGTACTCAATGCTTGTTAAAGGTCCAAGCCTGACAGGAATAAAACAGTCTGTAAATGCAATAATGAAAATACACAAGGCTATTTTTGAACAGGAAAAAAGTGCATGTCGAATGAACACCAACTTGGTACCACCTGAACCACTGTTTTCTGACGCTCCAAACAGAGCCGCAAACGAGAGAGGAAGGTGAACCTAGAAGAAACATTCCCTGGAGATCCAGGTACTCCATCACCACAGACGCTCGACCGCCAGTATGAGAATCCAGAAGAATTAAAGGACTATCTCCTGAATCAGACACCTCAGAGGAGGGCCCAGATGGACCTCCATGCGAAAGGGACAAAACTGAGACAGAAACCTCTCATACGAGTGTTATGGGGAGGGGCTAACATCCCCGTAGACTTGCACAAGAAAAAAGGAGAAAATATACTAATGGAAAAGGCAAAAGAACTCCAGAAGCGCAGAAAATAAGTATTGAAGAAGTACTGGAAGAGCTCGCTGAATATGTTGGCTCTCGGACTGAAGGCACTGCTACTGCTACTGGTGGCTGGGCTGGTGAGCCAGGTCCAAGGCCAGAAGATACGGAAGGTGCAGACGATGATACAAGAAGAATCTGTGATGCCAGTGGTCCTGGAGAAACAAGAGGTACAAGTGAGACAGACGGTCAGGGTCCCGGCGACAGTATACCTGCAGGAGACACCGAAAGACAAGAACAAGTCCTTCTGCCACCGAACAAGCAGGAGTACTTCTAGAAGAATATCCAACCATTGATTTCTCCAACCTTGACAGGCCATGGGACCCCTGGGACCCCGACAGCGCTATCTTACAAGATGTACCCATGCCTCAATCTCCAGAATCAGATCCAGAACGAGACCCGACCACAGACTAAACAATGGACAAAAAGACGAATCAACCCATTGAAAAGCAGACAACAAAGATGGAGAGGATTAGGGCTAGGATTAGAGTCAAGTGAAGAAGAGATCGGTAAGGAGCGACAGAAAGTGCTGGATGAAGCTGCACAGAAAAGAGAGCAACACAAAGTCCTGGACGAGGCTGTACGTAGAGCAAAGGGAAGTATCCCCAATGGAAAGGGGCTTCCAAGGAGGATGAAAGCACAAAGACCTACAGTAGAAGAAGAGAGACGTGGCCGGCCCACTAGAGCAGCAAATACTGACTCCGACCCACAGGATGAACAGTTGGCAGAAGCATAAGAAACAGCTGGTATAGATGGGCTGAAATGACAGCACGGGATGTAACAAATTCAGAGTCCATAATATGCTCAAGGCATAGAAAATAAGAACTGTACCATACCGATTTGAACAGTGTGCAAAACTATCTGAAGACAAAGTGTGTCCTTTTGTTTGCCTAATGCTGGCAAGTACTAGAGATGCAGAACTTACCCATGATCCGTTAGATACGGAAGGTGATTCACTCATTGTGTTGTGTGCAGGCTTGTCTGGGTAGAAACAAAACAAAAAGAAACACCAAGAGTAGATGTTATGGATGAGGGACCATATGAGTGTGTTAGAAGGCTAACTAGACGTAAAATGCCAGGACAGGTTAATGTAGGAGAATGTGAAGGAAAGTGCAAGGTGACAATAACAGTGCAAGTTTGGAATAGTAATGCGTATTGCATGGACGGATTAGGAATAGTAAGGAATAATTATATCTACAGATATTCAGTGGAACAAGCTCCAGATAACTATAAAGAAGAACTCAAGACGTATTGTGTCCCATATAATGCGAATGCTTCAACATACATGGATGAAGGGGGATTGCGTAATAAGTTCTTATAAAGGCGAGTGTCTGGGGACACAATATGAACAAATTGTACCAACTGTGGAGGGAATTGAGGGAACCAACGACACGGAGAATCTATTATAAAGATATGGTTGAATAGCCTTAGGTACACAAACTGATATATTCAGGAGGTGTGGAAAAAAGGGAGACCTGCGAACAACTATACCTGACCAATGAGTAGGCTTATGTGCAAGAGTAGTATTAGAGCAGGAAATTAATATAGGATTGCCAAAAGAGGATCTTGACAAGATAAATAAAGGAACGTGGGGAGAAGGGACAGAGAGTGGAGAAAGCAAGAGAACTAGAAGGAATACAAACCTTGTAGCAGGTTATAAACTGAGGACTCTGAGGTCTATATAAACTCTATAGGGCATCCAAGAGGAATCCCGGATCAGTATAAAGCTAGGGATGAGATCAAACCTGGATTTGAATCCATGCTTCCCCAAAAATTGGAATGGATTAATTACCTGTACTATAACCAACATAGATTTTTAACTATACAAACGAGGTGTTTCAAGCATTGGCAGAACAACTAGATACCATTAGTAGGATGGCATGGCAGAATAGAATTACTTTAGACTGGCATGTTGTTAGCAGATCAGGGAGGAGTATGTGTAAGATTTGGAGTAGAATGTTGTACAATAATTCCTAATAATACGGCCACTAATGGTTAATTTACAATAGCCCTTTAATGGGACCTGATGACCAATGCAGGACAGGACGTAGGAGTATGGGATTGGTTTCATGGTTTATTCAGTGGATGGACTGGCATATTTGTGAAGATAGGAGTAACCTTGCCAGCAGTGAGTATAGTATTTGGCCTTGTCTTTTGCTGCTGCATACCAATTATCCATCGATTAATTACAAAAACAGTATCCAAACAAATTATGCCACTCTTGCATGACAGGTTGAGAAAAATCAAGATGGTAGTTAATGTCAGTGCATCCTTTGCCCCAACAGGATCAGGACAGAAACCAGAGCGATACAGTGAGGAGTACTACGAGAACCTGGAGAGCGTGCCGGGTAGATAAATGACACTGAATACAGATTAAATGACGGCCTCAATGGATACAGATAGCAGGAATTGGATAGTGTGGAGTGAAAACATACCAGCAAGGGATTTGTTCTGCGTGAAAACAAACTATGAGAGACGAGCCAAAAGTCTAAAGGGAAAAAGAAATGGACTAGTTTTTAGCAGCCTAGTAGATCTTGCCTTTAGTGATATTAAGAAACCTAATGCCACAATGGGGGGATTTCAACTGGATCATTACCTGCAAACAGCAAGTCGGTTTTTGGACTAAGAACCTGAAACATGGGATAACAAACTAACAAAAAAGACCCAAGGTTATGTGGGCTGCCACAGATGACCACTGTGTGACCAACCCATATTTAAAATATATACCCTGCGGTTTTTCTGTTCTCTCACCTGAGCCAGAACAGCCTTATTCAACAGGACACATGAAGACATTGGAATGCATAAATAAAAGGACAGCTTATGGAACAAGTACCATAGAAAGTAGTAGTGGTATACTTAGTAGACGAAGAAATGGTAGGCCTGTACTGGGGAGGCCTTAGACCAAGGGAACAGTGGCCCTCTCCCTTTCCTGTAGATCCCAGTAACTTTACGGGAAACTAGAGCAGGAGCACCATAAGGGTAAAAACAGAAGTAATAAGGGTACTAGATGGAAGTGGAAATACGCTTTGGCAGAACATTCCTAAATGGCAGATAAGACTTCTGGACAGTCTATTCGATGACTTTGAGTGCCCTGAACACAAGGATTAGATATGTAACCAGTAAGTCAGAAGGTGTAAGGAGTCATGAGTAGACTGTACAGAACCAAGATCTGCTATACTTACAGAATAATGTAGTTTGTTACAAAAGTTATGCTAACCAATTGTACTGATGTGATTTATGATTTTGCCTTTTTAGTCTACCAAGGGGATGAACCCCTGTTTGTGTAAAAAGGACAGACAGGCTGGGAATATCTCAAAGGCTAATTGGCATAGTGGCCTAGGAGTTTTCACTCAGCATTGGTAAGATACATTTAACCACATTTAAATGGGACATAATTGTTTTATACCTTGAATGGGAACAATGTCAGAACTTTTAGGTGCAGCTGTGTGTGGTATGTGGCCATATATGGCCCCAAGGAGGGATCGATGTGTATGCTATACAGTCTATTCCGGTTAATCAGACCACATCGGGACGGCTGGTCCGATTAAACGAACATGCCCTATGTTACAAGACGGGATGTGCTATGTAACATATTAAACGATTATTAAACCTTGTGTGATTTACACATATAGCGAACGTACAAACAAGAACTACTGTTGCTTACCAACTTTATTCATTGAAATTTACAAAATTTGCAACCAAGTTTTTCTAAACGATCTACAATACAATGTATAAATACTCAGCATGTGAAGTATAATACTGTAAAAAATAAGTTCTCACTAAATTCCAGTCAACGTTTGAAGAACTTATTTTGCTGAAAAGCAGAAATGCAGATGGATCCAATAACCACGCTGCTGGCTCCTGGGTGCTTCATTGTGGGAAAGAAAGTGGTGGGCGTGGTCACGGTCACCGCTGGTTTTGCTCCTGTCAACACAACTTTTCAGATTTCCTGACCTTTGATAAAAGCATAAATTCTCCCGGAGATCCCAAAAATCCTCCCATATCTGGCCCACTTTGCATCTGCTCAAAGTGGTGACTTGTGGCTTATTTTTCTTATTCGTTCTCACGTTCTTTGGTCCGATTAGGCAGAATTTTGGTCCAAATAAGTGAATAAAATTACATGTATATAATAGGATTTGTTTTGGTACTTTAGGATTCGGTCCGAATAAGCGGCTGGTCCTATTAAACTGATTCGACTGTATTTTGATTTTTGAATTATCCTTATTTTATATTATCCTTATCCTTATTTTATATATATATGCCCAGTTGCTGTGTATTTACTCATTGTGTTTACACCCTCCATTGCTGCTGTTCTATGAATTCCGGTGGGAAGCTGTGGCCGGAAGCACCGCTGGCTTCTGGGCCATGTACTTTTTTAGAATTGCGTTACTGTAGGTTTCTTTATAAAAAAAACAAAAAAAAAAAAAACACAAAATATCTTTTGTCTTATTTATTGGTTCCCGCTCACGTCTGCTCCCGTTAACTTTTTTTTATCCTGTACCGTCCCAAACACGTGAGTAATAGTTAAGTTGAGTCCCATACCGCGGGAATCACGTTACCCTCTAATTCCAACCCCTGTGATTTCCCTCTTTTATAGAGAATAGTGATCAAAGGGAGTAGTGGCACATCCTGGGTCATCATGCACTTGGTGGAATGTAGAGACTGCATAAACAAGTTCTGTTAGATTTTAATCTAATAATATGACTGACTGCCTTTATGCCTTTATTTGAATCTTTTCCAGTATACAGGTATTTGTGTTCGTAACATAATACATGGTTATGTTGTAACGTGCCTTTGAGCTGTCCAGTTGATCTCTCATAATAATGAATTGATCTAACTGACCAATCGTTGAGCTTTGCTTTATTGCGCCTCATAGCACCTTATGTGACATTGACCCCACATCATGCCAAAAGTTGGTCTCATACACAAATAACATACGTTGCAGTCCCTACGACATCACACAGGCACTCGGTGCATTGCATATACAGACATGGGTTATTATGTAAGCGGGCTCATAAGACATAAGGGAAAGGTTGAGATGAACTCAAACAGGCTTGTTCTCAAGTCCCAGCTAAGAGGTTTCATTTTCCACCAGATTTTAATTGTTCATCAGGGAAATGCCAGCATGCCCAACCAGGCCACTGACAAATAGAACCAGCATGAAGTCTTATACCACCAGACACGCCATAATGGTAAGAAAGTTTTGAATGATGAGATGGACCAGGTCCTCATGGTGGAAAAAGCAGCCATCAAAGGAAAGGTCCGAGTCAAGAACACATGGGGATTAGAACCAGGCGGCACCTGAAGCTGTAGAACAGCAGGTCTCCCCTTGGGCATTAAAGTAGGATTAGGGAGGTTGCAGAAGGTGTGAGACCACTGCAAGTTAGCAGAAGCCAGGTCCAAGACATCAACAAGTCCAAGACGATGATTTTGTAGCCAGTTAACCATTTCCACGTGAGGAGAGTTAGGCCCCAAGTGAGATTTATGTCTTGTACCTTCAAGGTGGCTGTTGCAGTGAAAGCTCCAATGGGAAAGGTCATCTAGAGATGGAGGGACGCTCCGAGTCATCCAAGGAAGACTTGAAGATCTGGACCTCAGTAGGTTCAGACTGAACCCCAAAACTGCCCTCTGTTTGCTTGAAAGCATCCACCATAAAACCATAAACCATAAATTAAGGACAATTTAACATAAGAATAACATAACAAAATCATAAAACCAATCAAAACTAGTTTTATAAAAAAAAAAAAAAAAAAAAAAAAAAAAAACAAGGGTCGAAGAACCACGCCACAGTTATAATTAGCACAGAACAAAAGACCTTCCGAGCACAGTCGGAGAGGCGGATTCCAAAAAGTAGAAAATAATGGTAGCACAGCCAGTCATAAAAGAAGGAGGGCATAAACTTGACCAATCAACATAATTGTGGCACGATGAATTAGCCCATACCAAAAAAATATAAATAGGGAGAACAACGGATGACAGTTGAGATCATGCATAGACTTGATTGTGCGCACGCATCTTCTCACTTATTGCTGTATCTCTGAGATATTGTAATAATAAATCTGCTAGCTGCTTCATCTACACCTGAGTGGAACGGAGTTCTTTACCGATTGGAACTATTTTATGTTGTCCTCTGCAAACCCACAACATGACTTTAAGGCATATAGCAGTATAACAAAAGCTATGACTCAGCTATTACCCTCCTGTTCTGCAGACAGGATAATTCTGATTCAGTGTGTAAGAGCAGAGCAAACTTCCTGAGCTCTGCCAGTATAGCTACTGTTTTTTTAGGTTTTACAAAATGAATAAGCATTGATTGATCACTAGAAAAATATATGCATTTGGGCAACTGACCGTAAATCTTAAAGATAAGGGAGGAATGCTCAGTTCTTCTGCCTTGCATGCAACATCAGGGACAGAAGACCTTGAAGTGTTATTAACTTAATGAAAGAACAAGTGAGCATTCAGATAGCAAGGAAACCAGACCAAACTGGTTTTAGAGACAAAGAGACCTACCAGTAATAAAAGTGAGGGTGCCCAAGTGCTCAGAGTCAGACTCTCCCGACTCGCTTCCAGAAACAGAGACCCTGAACAGCAGCTGCTTGTGCCAGAAGGAAGACCACTTTTGAGCCATATGGTTTTGATTCGCAAATAAATGAATTATCCTATGACTCTGCGTGATTGACTTGACGCTCGATCTCACAAAAGATTTGTCAAACCCAACACTATGTTCCAAGTGTCCAAAGCATACAAGTTAAGAGTGGACTCAAGAAGCTTTAAACCATGAAAATAAGCATAAATATTCATGCTCTCAAAACACTTTGTAATTGACAACAAACTTGAATGCACTCGAGGACTTAAGCCTTCCAAATAATTAAAAAAAAAGTCAAATAACGTGGCATCTCAATGGAAATCTTTTTCTGGAAAGCCTTCCAAAGTATCTCTTGACACGAAAGTGAAATCTGATGTTAGTTTTGGACATTTACTGACACCAAAATGGTGTCACGGTTTTGATCCTTGGGTTTTATGCCTTTCTTACCATCCTATTCACTGATTAGTGACAAAATAAACATTACCAGGAATTTCTTTCTACTTTTGTTTTTTAGGCAAGTTTGCCAAAGTCGATTTGACCTGCTTTAAACATTTAAAAAAATCAAATTATGGCCTGTAGATATGGGCATTTGCATGTGACTTTCCCATTTTAAAGCCATTCTCTTATCTTTAATATGGTGCAGAATGACTGGCAAAAATTGACTTGTGTCATTGTTATTTCGTTTTCATACCAAATTTCAACAGGAAGTCATAGATTACTGCTCAAAAGTTGCAAAACCTCCATTTGTCTACACATCAATGTCCAATTGCATGTCAGTGCATTAAAAAAACGCAGTATGGCTTATTGTGGACATTAACTGACGCACACTTAAATACATTGATTCCGGTTAATGGGACCAGCCTCTTATTGGGACCAAATCCTAAAGTACCGAATCAAATCCTATTATATACGTGTATACGTATATGTGTTATGTTATTCTGCTTATTTGGACCAAAATTCCACTTGTACAGTGTACAAAAAAAAACGTGTACAGTATGTAATATCTTTTCGCACCCCCCTCCCTCAATGGAATAAATAGAACACATTTGAAATGTAGGCATCTTTTATTTTTTACAGTAAATACAAATAAAAAAATACTCAGATTTATCTTGCTATCCTTGTGAGGACTTTCCATTGGCATGAATGACAATGAAGGATTACTGCAGGTGATTAACACTACACTTAACCTGAGTAACCTAACACATGTCCTTTGCCTCTTTTGGTTTTTCAAATAAAAGTTTTCATTTTTGTTAAATGAAAAGCAGTTAAAGAATTAAGGACTGGATAAATGGTGCTCACTAGTCCAGGTTTTCCTACGCTATCATTTGGTCTTCACAACTACAGCAAGACAAGGTACACCTACGTACACACGCACAAGACAACAAATTCATATACAAATACATAATGTACTGCTTACAAAAATTAGGGATTCTTTCAAAATGAAATAGGCCATAATGAAATATCCCCAAATTTCTGTGCGCATAGTATAAAACATCGAACAAGGAAACTTCTGGGCTATTATTTGCGTTTTTCCACCCAGGCAAAGAAATTACACCTCGCATCTGGATTGGATGTGTGACCCTGAGGTCGGGAACATACAAAAAACTGTCGACCCAGATTAGGCCCAGACTTCTTCACAGTCCGTAGCACACAGGGCTCATTGTGTACTTTGCACAACGGCGGCTGGGGTGGCCCTTGCAAAACCGTTTTCCAAAATTTAGGACAGGGCCCTTTAGTAGACTCTGGATTGGGTGTGACCTTGCTTGGATTCTGATCCTGATAACTCTCGCTTCTATCCTTAATACCGGTCATGCTTATGGTATTCACTTCTTCTTTTGTCTCAGTAAGGCTCTCTTCACTCATTCTATGCATTGATGTCAAGCACGTGACATCATTTTGTGCAGCTTTTAGAATACCAGTAGTGGAGCATTCAACCTCCAACCTATTCTCAGTGCATTCAACTGAGCTCAGGCTCTGGTTCAAGGAAACTGCTGGGATTGCTTTAGGTTTGAAGAAGTTCAGCAAGCTGCCGTGAGGTTTGGTTTTTTGTTGAACTTTGCTTTTTTTCCCTTTAAAGGTAGAGGACTCTGGTAATCCATTTGCAGGTCTCTTCCTCCCCAAACTTGCTTCTTGAGGACCGAGGTTCTCGGAAATCTCTCCAGCTTCTTGAGATCCAGGCAAACGCTTTTCAGTTTCAAAATCTGTCTGTTTCTTAGGAGCTTTAACAAGAAAGTGTAGGAGTTTCAGCTGCCTTCCAGTGAACTCAGGCATGTAGCGGGTACACAGAGCTGGACACCTAGGACTGGGTATGAGATTACAGTTCAGCTGGGCCCACACAGGGCAGTGATCAGAACCCTCAACCTCTGGCATGATGTCTGCATTGAGTACAACCGTCTCAGCTAGTGAACGACTAGCAAAAATATAGTCGATGCGCGTACCATAATTGGTCTGCCTGGCGCCTGTAAGCGTAGACCAACATGTGAAGGCGTTGGTACGGGTTGGATGGAAATGGCGGAAGGTGTCGACAAAATTACCCCCAGGTAGACTTTTTGAGGATGTCTCAGAATCGTCCATGTCTTCACTGCTTTCTGATGATCTGAACAAGAAACTGTCCAACCACTTTCTGCCTGGGTTGTCTTCGAAGTGTTCCTGTATAACATGAGTGACAGATTAAACCTGATATGCGTAGCATCAGAGAGTAAAGAACACTACATTCAGTCAGTTGTCTCTGCTGGTTCTATTGTTCAGACAAACAACAAGTCCAACTTCCAACGTGTAGGACGCTTACTCACCACATCGTCTGGGTCACAGTGATCTATGGGCCGGTGAGAGGTGTTGATGTCTCCCAAAATGATCACGTGACTAGATCAAAATAATTATAATAATCCTGGTCAAAATATGTCTTTAATGATGTAAGGAAAGCAACTTTACCGTGTCTGTTGTGCTTCAGATTACCTCTGAGGTCCCACAATAGCTTCAGCTCTGCACTGGAGGAGCCTGTAGAACTGTAGCTTGAATTGTTTCCTCTCTGGCTTTTCCGGATCTGCACGAGGGCAATACACATTAATGACAGTCAGCGTCTCGGTCTCTGTTGCTGCCCTGTGGAAACATTGATCACACAAACAGCATTAAAGCCTTGCACAACATACAATCGGGTGAAACGTCACTCATATAAGCCACATTGCCAGTACACGTTTGCTTAAAGAATTATATGCTAAAATGTTTTGTTATCATGTAAGCATCTCCATAGGAGTGTCTAATGGGGACAAAAGTGTCTAACACCTATTGACGAGCAAAATCGTATGAGTATTTTCATAATCGCACAATCAGTAGAAGCTCTGAATGACTAGACAGTCTCAACAAAACTCAGAGTATCGAATACTCAGAACAGAAATAATCACTAATGAACACATTACAGGCAAACTACAAGATCTAAGGAAATTAAGCTAGCAAGTGTTTAACATTATGATTATTAGGTGGGACACTCCTAAACTGTAAAGTTGCTGTGCCCTCAAAATAACAACACACAGCCATTAATATCTAAAATGCTGGCAACAAAAGCGAGTACAGCCCTAAGTGAAAATGGACTTGTGCCCAAATTAGCCAATTTCCCTCCCCAGTATCATGTGATTCGTTAAGCGTTTCAGTTAGTTTTAGTCATTGCTAGTGTCGCATGCAGCACCCTAATACCTTCTGCTAATTATATACAGGAAAACATGCTTGCAAGTTTTGTAGCATTGTATTCCTCCTAGATTTACATCTCACATTTGGGTTCGCTAACAGAATCTTAACTGAAAAGCATCCTGAAGATGGTTTCTGTGTGACTTTGCATTGTGGTCATCAAACACGTGGTACTGGTCTAATCTCAGTCTGACACATAAGCTTTACAAGAGCATATTTTAAGTTTTCAAAGAGTAAATACTAAATGTTTTTTTTTTTTAGAAATGTACTTATTGTACTCATCTTTGGTGACATGAATAGGACTTGACTTGAGACTTAACTGACTTGGGACTGGTCTGTTTAAACTTGGTACTTACTTTCTAATTGCAACTTATTGACTTGTTCCTACCTCAGCATTTTGGTAAAAAAAATAATAAATATCATCTTCCATTATTCAGAACACTAGACGAATAAAAGCAGGGATTTAGAGCTTGTGATTTTCCCATTATTTCAATAAAGTTTTATAATAATATGTTAGGTTAAAGTTCCATAATGTAAAAAGAAGAGTATTTGGCCTGTGTCACCTATTTACACCACAGCAAAACAAGGAGGAGTACTTACGAGCTGCTAACTACCCAGATTCATTTTTTAAAATTTAATTTACCAGAAATTCTGGAGCTGCCTGTTGTTCTAATAGGGCTGTATAGTGAAGGCTTTAATTTCTTTTTGAAATTATGGTATTTAGTGTTCTAAAATTGAACTGCTGCCGCTTAAGTTGTAGTACAGTATTATTCTGGGAATGTCTTTAACATGGTGACAAAGTATGAAGAAAAACCGGCAAGAGTGATTGACACCCAAAGCATACTTGATCTTGTGCTGAGTGATGATAGTCCTTCCTTCACTGTCCAACGCCAGCAGCTCCTCATTGGTAAATGCTCCTTGGTCACCATAGACCCCAACAGCCTCTCCAAGATTTACAAGGCGACCTGATAGTCCTTCTTCCGCGGCGAATGGAGTAGCGGAGTCTTTACAAAAAGTTGCTACCCCTGTTCACATTTAGCATAGAAGAACATGAGTAAAACAAAAAGATGTGTAGCTACGAAAATGTTCAGCCATTTCTCATTGCGTTATAAAAATGGTATTTCATGTTGTGAGTACAGGAAAAAAAAAATCACTATAAAAACAGACACAGTAGTTGGCAAGGACGTTCTGTGGTACTCCAGCAAAACAGAATTAAGGAACAGTAGTTATATAACCATATTTAAATATCCCAAATCCCTCCAGTTTTCATGATCCTATGAGAAGTGCAGAAATGCAGTATGCGATGATTGCGCCCTCTGGTGTTCAAAGAACGCAACGAAGTTATTAGATGTGCATACAGAAAGCGCACGCGATATCTCCAGGATTTCTTTTGCATCGTCGTTCCTCTTGTGGCTGTAGGCAACGATCTCAATTTGTGCATGAACGTGAGCGTGACTGGGGTTTGGCCTGATGCATAGAGCAAGGCAAATTCACCCCTTATCTAAATCCTTTATGCCTGGCATATGCATAACATGGCATCTAATACACTGCTCAAAAACATTAAAGGAACATTTTGAAAACACATCAGATCAAACACTCAATGGGAAAACTCACGCAGAATATCTTTCCTGATATGGACTGGAAACGTGTTAGGAATGGAAGGATGTCACATTGTTTGATGGAAATGAAAATAATCACCATACAGAAGGTATAATTCAAAAACACCCCAGAAATTAAAGTGAAAGATTATCCAGCAGGTTAGTCAATTTATCCAAATTCCATTGCAGCAACGTGCTTGAGGATGTTGGAGTATGCTCCTAATGTGTCCTGGGATATCTCCTACCAGATCTGGACCACAGCATCACTGAGCTCTTAGACAGTCTGAAGTCCAACCTGGCAGAAAACCTAACCTAACCTAAAACCTAGTTGGATAGTCCTGAACGTAACGTCTCAGAGGTGTTTTACAGGATTTAGGTAATGCAACAAGGGTGGGGGGATTCAATGCTATCAATTCCTTCATCCTTCAAAGCAAGGCCAGGCACTGTCATTTACCAAACTGTTCTCCACGGCGTCTCCAGACCCTGTCGCGTCTGTCGTGTGTGCTCTGGTGAAACCTGCTCTCATCTGTGAGTAGCACAGGGCGCCGGTGGCGGATCTGACGGTGAACGCCAGTCGAGCTCTACCGCACTGCACAGTGAGCAAGGGTCAACTACGTCAGGTCCTCAGACCAGCCTCATAAAGGCTGTTTGGTTAGACATATTCGCACCAGTGGCCTGCTATTGGTCATTTTGTTGAACTCTGGCAGTGCTCAACCCGTTTCACCTTCCACACAGGAGCAGGTAACTGGGTCTCTCTTCCATACTCTTAAACCTGTGCTGGGTGACAACAAAACCTTCCGACAATGGCCAACTGCAAAACTAGTAAAAAATCAGATAGAAAAAAGAAAAGAGAAAAAATCTCAATGGCTTCCACCTATTAAACCTTTCCAGTTTTGGGGGTGGCCTCATTATAAAAGTGAATGTAATACACATGTTGGTTATCTCATTAAAACCAAACCAGCTGAAAGTTCTTAACAACAATTACGGTTTACCAATGGTGCACCCATTTTTTCACTTTGCTACCTGGTCTGATTTTTTGTTAACAGTTACAATGGCCTGGGACCCAGCAGAAGATGACGTGGAAGGCTTGTCTTTGTATGGCTTTTGGTAGTGTTTTAGAAAAAAATTCTGATTTGTCCTAGTGGGTTATTAATGTATTGTATTAATGGCAAGAAAAAATGCTGTACGGAAGAAACCATAGGAGGACCAAGACTCAAAACGGGACCATCCTCAATGGGTGGCTTAGATGTTAATTGTAAGAATTAACCCTTTGAGGAGCAAAAAGGGTTTGTCCCATACTTTTAAATGGACACCATATGCAATTTAAACAGCCTACACTCCTGAAAGGGTTAAAGTGAAGTGTTGCAGGAAAAAAATGTGTTTTTTTTTTAAACTCTTTTAGGACCATAGGTTGCTTCAATCGCATTTGAAAAAGCATGGGACAAATACGTCCTTTGGTCCTCAAAGGGTCTAGTTTGTAGTAATATTAATACCAAGTAAATAATAACAGATAAATAATATATTGAATAGAAGACATGGATATATCTGTAATTATCTGCATATTCATTAATGTATTAAAATGCACAAAATAATTTGCTATTTTGCTATCCTAATTTGTATTTTTATGATCTTGGTTGTTAAAGCAAACAGCCTTTGATCAGTGGTCATTAAACTGTGTGCGTGATAATAATGATGATGATGGTGGTGGTGGTGATGATGATGATGATGATGATGATGGGCTGCTGGTTTGGTGGGACTGTGGCGGCCTAGTAGTAAGGTACTGAACTATGGACACAGTTGGGTCCTTAAGCAAGACCCTTAATCCATAATTGCTTGAATTGTAAGACTGCATCAGTTGTAAGTCGTTCTGGATAAGGGCGTCTAAATGCTGTAAATATAATATAATGTAATGTCCTACCATGACCCGAAGGAAAGTGAGTGGGTTTACAAAATTAAATGTACAACAATGAGATGAAGGTATAATTGAGGCTAAGTGTGCAACTTACAAACATTATCATTAAATTCATAATGCTGACTTTAGCGTTATGCGTATTACCATGTGTAATAAAAATGTGTGGTTAAAGCACGACTGGATTGCAGACACTCTACTACCTGAGTAGCCAGACCGCCCTCGACTGAAACTGAAGTAAGAATTGTAACCATCCACAATGGCAGTCCTCTCGTCCAGCAGATCTCCTAGCAGAAGTACAGACATGAATCTTTATTTCATTAACAATTTACCCACACTGTATAGCACCATGCAAACCGCGTGCACTTTATTCAACAACAATTAGCACTATCGTAGCGTAGTACGACCTCAACCAAGCTTTCATTCTCATACTTACGGGTAACTTTAGTTTCTTGGACGCATATTATATCCGCTTGAAACGAGTCAAGAGTCTCTTTAATTCCGTTCTTAAAAGTCCTTATGCCATTTATGTTCCAGGTGACAATCTTCATATTGTTTTCCTGGCGTCTCTGACAGGCTCTACTCGCGGGGAAGTGTTACACATCCTTCTCGCGAGATCTTAAATGCGCGCGCTCGCTATCGTAGCTTTAAAGACTAGCAGCAGTTCAATATCCTGAGATTCGACTCCACGGAGTCCGTCGCAAGAGCGCGTTCGCCCTCATTACAGATACATACGAGTAATGGTAGAAAGGGGATTCCGACATTCGTTTAATTGATTAGTTAGGGCAATCTATTCAGATGTAAGATTCGCGCTCATTGTCTGTACAGTGTAGGCTCGTTATGATAGCATCGAGCGGCTCAGTCTCGAGCGATTCGAATATTCCGCTCAGGTGAAGCGATTCACATACGCGCTACACTGAGACGTATTCAAACTTATTCATGCTAAACGCTTCAATCTGAATTACGTGCCACTCTGCGTCTTGATAAAGATTAAATGTTTGTTATTCCGACACAGGAAGGAAGAATCACATTAAATATCAACATACACACCTGACAAACTTGAGTTATAACGGTACATACGACATAAGGTGGTGATAGTTGTGATGGGGTGCCAATAAATTTGGCTAACGTGCAGTATGCGGTACAATAAGGACAATACATACAAAACTCAGTGTTTCTGATATTTACTTCAACGTCAATTTGTCTTCTAACTGAAGTTTAATCTAACCTTTAATTGGGGATGTTGTATTAAAACGTTATGCCAAGGTCCTTATACCTATCTCAATACCTCCATATCTTTTGAATCATGTCAAGAAATGAATTTCAAGAAATGTATGGGGTGGAAGAGTGCCTAGAATACATTAAAATCCTCCAAAGAGCAAGTGATTTGGGATAGCCTAATATGCAGAATGAGACAAAAGTCACAGGGCACCCCCTTATTTCAGAAACCAAATGGGAAATGACATATCTGAATACCCCAGCAAGTAACGGACGAGTAGTCTTATCTTGTAGACTATGTTGGGAACATCTTTTCTGGCTGCCATCTTAAAAGCTGCCATGTATGATCAAGGGCAAGTTTTTTTTCCCCCAATGGGAAGGTGGTCATGTAGCATATCAAATAAGACCAGAAATGTCTTAGATTGCCACAATCAAACTTTAAATATGTCTTGTGATTCAAAAGTTATTAACATAGAAAGTTCAAAACTTTTGTTGTTTGTTACAGGTAACTGAAGATAGAATTGACGTTTCTGAAGTCCAGGGAATGCAGCTACCATATCATAGCCAAAGACTACAACAACCAAAACGAAGAAAGACCATTGATTTCACCCAGCACTGTTACATCCCTCATAGCCAAATTCTGAAAAACGGGGACTGTGGATGACAAGCCATGTAATGGTTGTACAAAGACCGCTACCGACGAAGAAACCTCAACAATGGTTTTGCCATTTCATATTTCAACTGGCAAAGAGTTATTTAACCCTAACGGATGCAGTGAGTAGCTTCTCACTTGTAAAACAACCACACAATTCAAGGCGGTCCAATAAAATATTAGTGTGTGAGAATTTTTCTTGGCCAAGCAGCTGTATTATTATTGAGCATTATTATTGAGAGGCAAAATCTTAAAAAGAACTGCTATTCATGCTCTAGCCACATCTTATTTCCCAAAAAAAGACAATACAATACACTGTTCTTGTTGTCACTCAACCCCAAATCAGAAAAAGGTAAGACTAAAGGCTAAAATACTTTTACATTAACCAAATACATTTCAATATAAGGAAGACATATGCCAATCCTGTCCAATCTTTCTTTCAGGAATATTGTTTTTAACAATATTAATCATTTTCTCACTCATTTATTTACAAACTGGAGATCCTTAGCCCACAATTCTAAAAAACCGGGACCGTGGATGACAAGCCATGTAATGGTTGTACAAAGACGGCTACTGACGAATAAACCTCAACAATAGTTTTCCCAGCCTTTGCGAAAAGTCTGTGTCCTAGCACGCAACGTGTTCTGTGTCTTTTGTCTCACCCTGTACAACTGCCTGGTCAAAAAAGGTCACCAACTGGATTTAAATAAGCAAATCGGTAATAGCCTCCCATTGAATAATTACTACATGGGTGATTATATTTCAGCTGGCAAAGAGTTATTTAACCCTAACGGATTTGTAAAACAACCATGTCTAAAGACACATTATGTAGCCATAGAAAAGATGTTAATCTGTTTCAGAAGGGGCCAGTTATTGGCATGAATCAAGTAACTAGAACATCTGATGAGATTGCAGAAACTACAGGGAAAAAAAATGATTATAAGTACTGTCCATAGGATTATTAAAATTGGAAGGACAGTGGAGGAAGGAATGTGGTCGGAATAAAAATCTTGAACGATTGTTTAGTGAAATCAAATCGTAGAATAACATCAGTAGAGGTCAGGGATATGTTTAAAAGTTCAATTAAGAGCATTTCCAATCAGGGTATTGGGACTATACAACTGTGTAGTCATAAGAAAACCATTTCTCAGGAGGCTGACTAACAAATACAGCTTCAGTTTGCCAGGGAGCATAAAGATTGAACCCATGAGTCCCAGATTTACCCTGTTCCAGAGTGATGGGTGCATCATGGTAAGAAGAAAGGTGGTTGAAGTGATGCACCCATCATGCCTAGCAACTACCTTGTAAGCCTTTGGGGCCAGTGCTGTGATCTGGGGTAGCTGCAGTTGCGGATTATTCTTCCCTGATGTCACAGGGATATTCCAAGATGACAATGCCAGGATGCCTCATGCTCAGATCATGAAAGAGTGGTTCAGGGAGCATGAGACATCATTTTCACACATGGCTGGGCCACCACAGAGTCCAGACCTGAACCCCACTGAGAATCTTTGTGATGTGCTGGAGAAGACTTTGGTACAAATCTCCCATTATCAATATAAGATCTTGGGGAAAGATGACTGCAACTCTGGACCGATATAAATGTTGTAACATTGCAGAAGCTTGTAGAAACAATGCATTCTGTAATCACAATTAAAGGGGAAGGTCCAATAAAATGTGAGATTTTTTCTTGGTCAAGCCGCTGTATTATTATTATTGAGCATTCTTGAGACAAAATCTTAAAAAGAACTCATGCTCTAGCCACATCTTATTTCCCAAAATAAGACAATACCATACACTTCTGGTCCTGTTGTCACGCAACCCCAAATAAGAAAAAGGTAAGACTAAAGGCTAAAATGTATCAAAATATTCTTACATTATTTTAGTATATAGTAATAAAATACATTTCAGTATAAGGAAGACATGGGCCAATCCTGTCCAATTTTTCTTTGAGTAATACTGATTTTAACAAATTTTTTTTATCAAACTGGAGATCCTCAGTCCACTTTTGTTCCCCAAAGGTTCAGACCTTTGTGGAAACGGGTTTTGTAGCTAATCATGATGAAAATCATGTGTTAGCATCACCTGTTCAAAATACAATCATTAACTGTATGATCATTACCAGCTCTAAATCACCCCTGTCCCACTTTATAAAAATGTGTTGCCAGCCTGAAATGCAGGAATGGATGTTTATTAACAAATTAATTACTGTACTGCCAAAGGAAAAGTAAAAACACTGCATTGTTTAATTCACAGCCTTTTCCATAAATGACTCAGTTTTTCTGATTCGGACTCTCAATGGCAAGTTCCATAACCTTCTGAAGAAATTTCCTTTAAACTAAGAAGTGTTTAGATTAGGACCATGCACACAGATGGGCAAAGCATATACTGCCCCACTAATGATCCCAGGCCTGAAGTCGTTATACACAGTCAGTGAAAGACATCACATAATCTAGGCATTCATTAGACCCACTTGCAATATGCCTAATTTTAAATAATTGCTTAAAGAAATAGATGATAAATAGATATAAAATATGCTTCTAATGATTTAGACAATGACAACATTCCTCAAAATTAAAAAGAGATGCTAGTGCTAGCATTTTCTTTGACATAGTCTGTAGTAATGTGCGTGATGTTAACAAAAGCTGAAATTATATTTCATATTTTCAGTGTATTTAAGATGAGTTTAACAAAGAAAGATAAAGCTGTACTAGTAAGATCAGCACCAGATTCATAACACTAGTAAGTTCTTGCTCATGTGTCTTGATCGTTCTACTGTTATACAATGTATTTTTCCCCATGTTTACACACAGTTTCAGAATCATTCCACCTCATAATCTGGACTAGACAAGAGGAGACCAATTATGAGTCATTTGCACTTATCAGACATAATCTCAGTGTTTACTGGCAGGAAAGGGTTTGGACCCACTTAGTGCAGCAGTGGGCAACCAGTGTGTTACAGCTTCATGCTAGTTTGTACAGAAATTCCAGCGTCTGCATTAGCCCAATGAACTTAATCAGGGACTGAGTGATATTGGAGAATATCTAGAAGGTCCAGGGATCACTAAAACAGGTAAATTACCAATTTATATTTTATAAGTGGTTTTTATTAGACAGTATACACTATTATGCAACCTTTAATAAGGTGTTAATCATGTGCGTGCAGATCACCTTTACAGAAATTTTCAAATGAACTATTTGCCTCATTTCCCAGGCATTATTGTGATTTTCCAATCATGTTTAAAGTCAGTGTATCTAAGAGGAGGAATGAATCTTTCATTTAGCAAAAAACACTATTAAAAAGTGTGTCAGCCCACTTGTGAGACTTATTTTGAAAAAAGGAGTGAGACAATAGGAAAGTGAGAGTAAAATAATTTTTCCTTCACAGAATGGAAATAAAGGTGTCTGTTGAAGGTGTTCAACGCATCGTGTGTGGTGTAACTGAAAAGACGACATGTCAGGAAATGGTCCTTGCCTTGGCAAAGGTTCTAGGTAAGTCTCTTGTACTACAGATAACCAATATTTCAGCAAGGAAAAGAAAAATCATAAGAGTATGTCACAGGGACAAAATACCCTCTACGTGCCATACATTTGTTTGTATGGCCATCTGCGCCACATTCAACGCTAAAAGCAGCATATGGTCAAATGTACAACTTTTTCCTAGGCACTGTCTTCATGTTGGCTTACTCAAATTGGGATTGTCTTGGATAATAGAATGTAATACAAAATTGTTAAGCTGCTTTGAGACAATACTTTGCTGTATATAGAGCAATAGAAGTATGTGACATTAATCACTACGTATGAGGTTTGTCAAAGTTTAAGACCATTTGGGCAGCACAGGGTGCTAGGCAGGAGCCAGTCCTAATGAGACCACAGTTCACACAAGCTGTAAACAAGTTCCATTCAGTTTAGTTCAATAGCCAATTCGGACCCCTCTGAAATCAATGTTACTACTTGTTTCATGGATTGGGTTTCCATTGTCAAGCAGCTATACACTTGCACTTAATATGCAAGTCATATACAGATTTCTGCAGTAATTTGATTGTTAAAGCGACCATGTAAACCACATACTCCAATTTCTTATATTAAATTAAGGTATTTAAATCAGGTAGAGAAATACAATAAGAAGTGCTAGATTGTATTTCAGTAGTCAGATTGGGCATCTATACCTTTACTCTGATTTTAATCGGTTTTCTCAGTCTGAGCATGCATATACCCATAGTATAGCTACTGCAGAAATGGCTAGTAAAATCAAACATGGTTGCTAGATTTTCTCATTTGAAGAGACTTATTTCCAAAGACCTGGTTGCTTATTTCACTCACCTGGTCTGGCAACCCTGGAAGTAAACAGAACACCTGCAAAACAGCTACCAAACACATTTGTGGAGACAAACAGTATAAGCTTGAGATATGTAAATTTCAAGTAGTACTAGAAATAAAAAAGTTACGTTCACATTACATCTTTCAATAAGATTATTGGCTGGTTGCCAAGTAGAAGTACAATTATTGTCTGAATCATGTAAATCCAGGGTTTTTTCATTATCTGATTACCCAAGTGCGCGTTACTCACTGATCAGACTACTGACAAAATCTAATTTTCTCCACTGCCAAGCTAGAGTGGTGTCAAATACAAGCTGATGGAACCTAGAAACATGGAAAAGCAAATATATGAATGATGGTGATTAAATATGCACATCACCAGCTGGCAGCCTGATCAGATAATCTAGGTCTTGCAGATGCCAGAAAGACATCAGATGGCCACCATATTTCTTGTTGTAACGTCTGGTGGAGGATGAACAATGGTCTCAAACTGGAACCAAAGGGAAAAACTAGCGCTCTTGCAAATTCGTGAGTGTCCCATATCAGCTCAGCGTCTTTCAATTGTCTCTCAGTGTGCACAATTTAAATAGTATAGATTGCAATAATCTAAATGGTTTGGACAGAACCCTGAATTCAAACCCTTCGACATGAACATGAAGTTCCAATTGTTTCTCCACCAGCAAGCAGGTCAACCTCTCAGTGCCTGACCTCAGTATCGGTCTTGTGGTCTGTAAAAGCATGTTCTTAAATAACATGGTGCAAACCCTTCCCAGAATATAGAGGGGTTGATGTGGACACGCTGCAATAATAATCAATAGTAAAGACCATGTAATTATGGTTAGATTTAGTGCCGTTTCCAACATGTAGTGGTGATGGATGCCAGAATCATGCATTTTTTTTTAACCAAATTGTACAGACTTACCATATTAAATTCTAATATATGGTGTATCCATGCATTTTTGGCTTTTGACAAGCATCAGGTTTACAAAAAATATTTCAATATGAAATAACCCCATCTTTTTGTGAGCAGTGTATTCTCAAGGTCATAGCAGTACATTACTGTATTTTCTATAATTATTGTAAATTTATCTAAATTTTAAAAAGATGGCATGCGTTTGAGTTTATGCTTTGGACAGATTCAGTTGAATCTGATATTTCTGTATTGTTTGTAGTTTTCTTTTGAAAATAGCCTTTATTTACAATACAGTAGCATCAAAATAGTACGTAACTATGGTAATATCTTGTCTTGTCGACAAGAGAATATTTATATTGTACAAGTAACATTTCTGTTATACTAACAGTAAAGTATCTATCTTTTAAAATTCTTGATATTACTATTTACACGTACTTCCTATGTGCACTACTTTCTTTATAGGTCGCACAGGGCGCTACACTCTGAAAGAGAAGTTCAAAGGGTATGAGCGCCACATGGCTCCTCATGAGCGTCTCTTACAGTCTCTGGAGAAATATGGTGAGCAAGCCAAAGAGGTTGAACTTACCCTACACTATCTAGGACCCTCTCAAACAGACATAAACAAACCACGGGTTAATTTAAGACGAGCCGAGAGAGGATGGAATGTGCATAGAGGTAATCTAGGAGCATCCCTCCACCGGCAAAGTCTCCCTCCACTTTCACGTCTCCAGTTCCAACCTCCCCCTGAAGAACTAAAGAGGCCCAAGAGGAAGTCGCTAACACTAATGGAGGAAGCATGGAGCTGGCTGGAGAGCCTGGGAAGGGCTGGGAAGGGGTATTCGATCAGTGATAAAGGGAAAAGCTTGAAGAATTACAGAGATGAACAACTGGATAACATGGTGGTCAAGCAGGAAAAAATAGCCCAGGCCTCTGGGGTATTGCAAGGAAGAGACAAAAACCACAAAAACAAACCCGAAAGCATGGCTATAAACAGCCATGTTGAATACAAGTGTGAAGACAAGATGGTTGGAGCAAACAATGAATGTCAGCAAATGGTTATTCCAAAAAATAAGCTGTCTGAAAAAGAGCAGGTAATGGTTTCACATCATGACAGAGTCTTTGACGCAGAAAAACTGAGAGGATTAATCATCCAACAGCAGGCTCAGCTGGAAGAGCTCAAGCGCAACACAGAGTTCACCGATGAGCAGATTTACATACTGGAAAGGCAAGCAGAAATCACGGCACAGATGTCTGAGGAGGACGAACAGCTTGAATTTTGGCTCAATGAGCTGAAGGCTGAAGAGGGCCATGAAAAAGACCTGCAGAAGCAGTTCCTGAAGTTGAAGGAGAAAGCTGCAGAGTGCAAAAATAATTTAGAAGAATATAAAATCAAACTGCAGCTGCTGACTCGTACAAATGGGAGACCTTCCCAGTGCCAACAAATAATAAACCCACACGAGAAAAAGAGCACCACAGAATACGTTGACTCAACAGAACAGAAGACGGCAGCTGACGGCCCAACCGTACGTAAAGAGAAGAGCGTAATTACTAAAGTGGAATCGAGGCTCCCCTACGTTTTTGTGACTGCAAATCAGATAACCGAATCTCAGCCAAGTGGGCCCTCAGAACTTCGGGAATGGTGGAGTCGATGGACTGAATCTCAGAAGTCCAAATCTGGGTTGGTGCCAAAAGTTGTCCACCGCTCTGAAATCAAAATACACCTCGGGGGCACAAGGGTTTAAAGAGAATTTGTACCCACGTTACACATTTATCACATGCAAGTTCGAAACGTATGCCGACTCTTAACCATATACTTTTCTTGAATATAAATAAGTTCAGTTCAAATAAAAATATTTTCATAAACACTTTTATTTCAATTGTTTCATTCAAGACCTTTAACAAAAGTATAGAGGAGAACCTGTGGCTCAGCAATAACCCACTGATCTCCAGAGAAAATTCATAACAGTAATATTTCAGTTTCAGTAAGGAGCACAGCAAATATTCTCTATCCACATTAATGGAAAATCCTGGTCTTGCAGACTTTGAAGGGGAACATTTGTATTGTTTAACCGCATTTATTTATTTGACTGATTACGTAGCTTTGCTTTCTGGTTATGAATCTCCCTCTAAGTAAAAAGCACACATTGTGTATAGCACATTTCTTCCACAGCTCCTAGGGATGCAGTCCAGTATTAGTTCAACTTCAGGGGAATAAAAAGCAACCCTAAGCCAGATTGTACAATTTTGGCAGCCGTCTGGGAATAGTGGATGAATTATGTGCATTTTTAAATATAGTCTTTAGGCACCTTAATCTTTTATTTTATTCATTAACAGTATGTGAAATTGAGTTTTTAAAAAAAAGGTAAAAGATTATGTGCAAAAAAAGAAAAAAAAAAAAAGAAATATGAGAAGTCACTAGGAATTCTGCACTTGGAGGAGGTAAAAAGGAGGAACAGGAAGAACAGACAGCTTAAAAAAAACAAAAAAAAAACAATGCAAAACAAAAAAAAACAAACAAAAAAAAAGGCCATTCAAGAGAGAAATGATGCCCAAGCAGTCTTAAACTAGAGCACAGTTTTCAGTTTTGCTTCAGATCCAAGTGGTTGTAAAAGCGGTGCGAAACAATTATGTAAGAATATTATCAGGAGAGTGTGAAACAGCTACCCTAAATGAACCCGAGAATGTGATCTGGAAGAGTCATTCTCAACTTGGTGAGTGCATTAAGAGAAAAGACGGAACAAAATGACAGAAATTGGGAAGAAATACAACCCTCCCTCACATTACTCCGACTGAGACTGGGATGTGAGAAGAAGGATGAAATGGGTGCAGAATTCCACACGTTTTCATTTTGCACTGAGATTGGAACACATTAAATATCGGTTGTCTGAACCTCAAACGCTTTCCTTCCCCAACATTGTCCCCAACACTTCGCTCTTAATTATTTAATACTTGATACTCACACTGAATGCACACAAACACTAACTAGAAACTGTCATTGAAGACAAGCTTGCAAACGTCACACAAATATGAAAGGGTCGACACGATGAGTGGATTTGTTTGAAGGGGTTTCTGGGCTAAGGGAGGTTCCCAGGTTCACTGGTCACCGATAACATTCAAATCACCTTGTTTCTACATGTATTGTCCAGTTTATCCATTTCCCATACAGGTGCATTTTGCAGTGTGGTGTGTTAGTATACATTGCACTGGTACAAGTGGAACGGAGAAAAGTGCTGCAAGATGTTTTAAACACCTCTGTGTCACTGCTGGATTTAGAATTAAGGACTAAAACTACATAGGAACAGATTAACCACTGTCTCTGACAAGGTGGACAGCTCTCAAAGTTGAGTGCGCAGTGTTTCATCATCCATTCATACCAGGGCAGCAAACATGCTACAGTAACACCAGTGTTGCTGCAGTGCCGAGACTCATCCATCAAAAAATAACACCCGTTTTACCAGCAGTAGCCACTCTGAGGGTCCTGTCTTTTGAGGAACAGGGTGAAAGGGGGGAGGGGGGGGACTTAAAAATCAACAGATGGACTATAGTCTGTAATTGCAGATCCGTAAAGTGCACCCATATGGTAAGTGGAACTGATAAAAAACACTGTGTGTAGAAACATGCGGGTGATTTTAATGTGATGGCTGTATGTGTATAGCTCTGTGTGTTACTGATGTTTAACAGTGCAAATCCCTTCCCTGTCCTATAGTCTTGATTGCTTCTATTCTCTGAGGTGCTGTTGCCATTGTGGAGAAGAAAGAACGGTGAACAGTAGATCAGTCAATCACACCAGTCTGACGAGGCTTCCTCTCTACATTAAAGCCCTGAAAAGATGAGAAAAAATTTCAAGTGTTAACCAGATCGCATCCAGAACTGGACATATCACTATTACGTGCTTTAATCTTAAATCCTGTGTGATATGTTTAAAAAAAAAAACAACACACGAAAAAACCCTCAATTTTATATGTCAATGTCTTGCCATCTGCTGCATTTCATTTTGGGCTCTTTTGCTGAATGACCTGGTAATGTTTGCCAAGTGTGTTTTAGTGCTGGTACCTTGGCTGGTTTAAGCCTGTTATAAAAGTCAAAATATGCACAGAGGTTGGTTCACAAATTTCTAACAGTTTTTTGAGCAACCTCCATCTTTTCAAAAAGACAAACCACCACCAGAGATGTAAACTGTGAGGTTGGTGGCTAAATTTTGTCTCAGGGTGCACTTTGTTTACTTTTTAGTAGTATGGCGGCTTGGCTTGTGGTGCCTGCCCACTCCATGCACAGTAGTCAGTTGTACCTGGCTACACAAGTCTTTTGTTCCTTTTTTTGCAGTGAGCAACCTAGTCTGGTAGCATGTTTTTATAGCAATGAAAATATAGACGATGCAAATCAAATAACCCTACTTGCTAGTCAGCAATAATAGAAATTGGCGCTCAATATGAAACTCAATATATAAATAAGATAATACAGTATTTTAGGAGATTACCTTTGAGTTATCAGGACCCCGGGGCTGTCTAATGATCACCAGACGTGGGGCACTGGCATCATCCAGGGTAATGCTCTTCAGCCGGTTGACCAGGCGGTCAGGCCGAGGTGTAGCAATGGCCTTGGGGCCCTCACTGGGGTGGAGAAAAACATTCGAATTAACAGAGAAAAATAAGAATACATTCACTTAGAGAAGCAGCAGCTCAACAGGAAAAAATGTCAACCATGTGAATTAAAGTGGGGCCAAACAGTTTTCCTATATAGAAAGATGAGAGGTCTAATTGGCATCATTGGTACACAAACTATGAAATAAATGCGGAAAAAAATCCATAGCATCAATTTTGTAGGTTTTTAAAATACATTATTTGTAAATTATGGTGGAAAATAAGTATGGGAGGAAAAAGAATGCCGAGTTGCATTTCAAGAACACCATAGCTACTGTGAAGCATGGGGGTGGAAACATCGTGCTTTGGGGCCATTTTTTCTGTAAAGGAGATAGGACGACAAAACCTCTTTCCAACAATCAGAGCATTGAAGATGGAACGTGGCTGGGTCTTCCAGCATGACAATGATCCCAAATACACAGCTCGGGATCCGTAAAAAAAACTTTAAGATCCTGGAGTGACCTAGCCAGTCTCCAGACCACAACTCCATTTGTGCAGGAAGTTGAAAGTTTGTGCCCAGTGACAGCCCCAAAACACTGTTCTAGAGGAGATCTGTATGGAGGAATGGGCCAAAATACCAGCTACAGTGTGTGCAAACCTGCTGAAGACTTAAAGGAAATGTTTGACAAGGTTATGTTACAAATTACTGAGTTAAACTTTTGCTATTGACCAAACACATTTATTTTCTGCCATAATTTACAAATAAACTCTTAAAAAAAATCCTACAATGTCATGTCCTGGATTTCTTTTCTTGTTTTGTCTCTCATCGCTGTAGTTTACCCATGATGAAAATTACAGACCTCATTTTTCTAAGTAGGAGAACTTCACAATTACTGGCTGGCTAAATACTTTTTTTGGCCCCCACTGTAATTACCGGAGACCTTAGCAATCTGTCATGTGTCCATGTGAGGTATAATTTTACCTAGTCAAATGTAATTTTCTTTATACCTGCAGCCACCCCAATGTTTAATCAAGTAACTGATTAAACAAGTGCTGTAAGGTGTAACCGTTACTTGGTGTGGGAATGATAACTGGCAATTCAAAGACCTTGGCTATGAGGTTGCCATCTTGCCACACTGTTCTTGTCACTGTTTGCAAGAAGTGTAGTATATTATTTAGGAAATGCAGATATAACATCCATTACTAATGTTCAGTGGCTGACCTGACTCTGCGCACGCTGCAGGCACTACATTTCCCAGTACGCTGGTTCAGGATGACCGAAAACTCAACCTCATCTCCTGCCTGGAGCTCCAGGCCGTCCTGAACCTCCTTCATGTGGAAGAACAGTTTCTTACTCTCTCCCACCTCATACGTGATGAAACCAAACTGAAAAATAAAAATAACCATGCGATAGGTAAAGGACATTGCTGCAAGTACAGAATGCTTAACTCTTACAGTTAACACATGCTAAAACGCTCCAGTACCTGGTCTTTAACACACTCTACCAGAGCTCGGCGCTGTGGAACAATGTTGCATGCCATCCTCTGCCCGGTTTGAGGTACAGTGCACAGCTGGAACTTTACCAGTTCTCCTTTCTGAAGGCAGTCCCGTTTATTGGTCATGCCCACAATGCCAAATGGATAATTCTGACTCTTACTGGATCCTGGAAGAATACAAACAAAAAATAATATTCCAAAAACCGGCAGCTTCTTACAGCATGAAAGCATGGCATCAGAGTTGATGCAGGGATGCTCGGACATGTGTTAGTAACACATCTACTTTAGGATTTTGAATTGGGGGAGAGATCACGGAATATTCATTTACACACCTTCTTCAAGTACTTCAATGAGGCCCTGGTATTCTGTCTGAGATGGGTCTACACTACGCAGGGGTCGGACCACCTTTCCCAAAAACACGGTACTGCCAATGTCCTCACCTGGTCCGTTGACTTTAAACACACAAAAACATAAAAACGATAACACCATAATGCTGGTCATGCTCTTTCATGTATCATGCATTCCTCAAAATACACAAAAAAATTGCAAATATTTGCATAATCGAGCAACTTTTTGACCATTTGCTATTCTGAGTATCTTGTTTAATTAAATTTGATCAAATGTTTCTTTTATTAATCACTATTGAAACAAACATCCATACCTGGTGGGACTTTGGTGACCTTCTCAGCACTGACTTTGTTCCCTTTGCCCTTAGCCAGAGTGTATTCCACAGTATCACCCAGCTCCAAGTTGTCAATGCCACCACACATCTCACTACATGCCAAGGTAAAGTACATCAAGGACTAACACTAACAAACTCGATACATTAGAAATAGCGAAGTTACTTTTTTTTTTTTTTTTTTTTTTTTCTCTTCTCGCTGAAGAAAGCAGTACCTATAGTGAAAGAAGATCTCCTGTTCATGATTGGCTGTTTCGATGAAGCCAAAGTTGTCCTTCAATGTTGCTATGTAGCCCAGGAGCCTCTTTGAGTTATTGATGCGATTTAAAACCTTGATGGACACAGCACTCTGCTGGCCAGTGCGCTTCACCTCACTAATGGAAAACTCCACCTTAAGAGCATCACACATACAATACAAAAATGTCGCTTAATTAACAGGATTCCTTTCATAGATTACCACAGATTTAACAACGACTTTACCACTGTATGTACACGTACTGTCTACAGAATACTGCCAGGGCATTAACACCCAAATGTTCTTTAAAAAAAAAAACCCAGAGTACCTTGTCTCCTAGCTGAGGGAGCATTCCACCCTCTAGGTCTTTAATATGATAGGGCACAGTCAGTTTCACACCACAGTCTTCATACACAATGACTCCTTCCTCTGTGTCCTACAAAAAGTGATACGATGTAAGACATTACATCTCTATTGATTCTGATTTATACCAAATCAGCCATAACATTAAAGCCACTGACAGGTGAACACCACCGAGTGCGTTTACATGCACTTAATCCGATCACTGCAGAAACTTTGTAATCATTGAGTTTAAACGCACTAATACTCAGTAATAAAATAAGCCAGTAACCAGATAAAGGGAAAGTTCCAGGTTTAACTGAGGTTTAATTCAGGTCATACATAATCAGATTTCTACAATGCAACCTGACAATAATCTCACAGAAACATGCGACATGAACTTCATACTGTAATAATTAAATTCTTCAATCGGTTTCAGTCGTGGGTTATTCAGATACTTAATTCATTTACTGTGTTTGAGTCTCTCCAAATGTGTTTGGTAGGCATTTCACAAGTGTGGATTTTAATTTCAGGGTTGCCAGATCCAGCTGCAGAAACATGCAATCAGGGATATGGAAACAAGCCCAAAAAAGAATAAGATGAGCTGTCAATTGTTTGATTCTGCTAGTTGCTTCCACAATTGCACTACATGCCAACTTATTTTCATTTGCAAGCATAAACTATTTGAGAACACAGATTTAAATCAGACTGGTACAGAATGGTAGAAAAAGGCAACCAACTAATGAGATAAAATTCAGTGCCCTTTATAGGATTCCTTATCAGGCTTGCTCATTGAATCCCCAGATCTAAGTCTGATTTAGAGTGTGTGGGTTAAATCTTACAGGGCTTAAAGGGTCTGCTGTTAAACTGGTGACAGATATCACAAGACACCCTAACGGGTCTTGTGGAGTCCATCCTTTTAAGTGCCAGCGCTCGTGCTTAACCTACACAATATTATTCAGGTGGTTTTATCATAATGGCTGATTGGTTTACAAGAGTCAGCACAAACTGCATTTATGATAAACAGTAACAATGCCAGCAGATGACTAAAAATGCACAAAGCTGCGTTCAAACATGGGTGACAAGGGCAGCTAAGGATGAATATTAGGCAATTAGGGCTAGACAGGCAATTAGGACTAGACAGGTAATATGAGGAGTATTAATACAAATACAGACTTAAGTCTTTGGAAAGTTTAAATTTACATAAATCTTATGTATTCACAAGCAAAAAAGAGGGGCGCACAACCAAGTGAGTCTCAAGCCCCTTTGTTGTGTGGGCAGCAGTGTTGTTTTAAAGACATCTGACTGTTCTTTAGAATACAAATTTTAAACTGTGGAAAGCTAGCCTTTCTTCAATAGTTTTCCTGCAGTCAGATGATTGTTTACAGTGAGGCAGCTTATTACTACTAGCTGAAAACGCTCTCTGTACCATGACCCCTCCATGTACACAGATGTGCAGTGGTTCTGATTTCTCTCTCAAGCATTGTCACACAATTCAACAATTCATCTCTTAAACTCTGATAAACGGCCCACGCTCTGCCAGCCACTTCGGTGGTTCGGTCTTCATTTAAGCATGTTTTTATTTACATCAAACTCTTAGGTTTTAGGTCTATTTACCATTTAGGAACACTTCCAATTTCACTGGGAAATTGGCAAACAAATTCCAAATAATCATTAATTAACTACGGTATATTAGAGGAAATACAAAGGATAGAAAAAGCAAAAAGGAAGACCCCCCCCCAAAAAAAAACAAAAAAACTTATTCTTCACTGAAGAAATAATTATGCAATGTTATAAGAAGACACCTTAAGCCAAAAAAAAGGTAAGTTTGCCAGAATTAAAATCTCCACAACCAAACAAATGGGGGAATTAGGCACTACTTGAAATGGGGGTGTACTAGCGCCAGTTCCAAGCCTAGATAAATGGAAAAGGAACAGGAAGGGCACCTGGAATATAGTCTGTTCAATTATATTTATATGTATGCAAGTTTTATTATCAAAGGCTAAAAGTAGGAGTTGTGGTTTTAAGCTACATTTCTATGTGAAAATAAGCTAATTAACCACAACATTTTTATACAATTCTACTCATCTCTACCAAAAGGGCGATTTTGCAGTGGCAAAGATGTTTTAACAAGCCAGTCCGCTCAATGTTAGCAGGCATCCTTGTGTGATTAGTTCATATAGCCACATGGTAAAAGCACATCAAAATAACACAAACTTTTAAGGCCAGACATTTTTATTATTGCTTGTTTTGCGGATCTGCCGACGATCACATTTGAAAACTACAAAAATTTTGGGGTATTTCTCCGATCCGTCACAGCACCAACTGTTGGTTGGAGGTGCAACTTTTTCTTTTGTACATTCAATTTTTCTCCAGATTCACTTGAATTTAATTGTAGGTTAAATAAATTTTAAATCTAAAAAAATTTATTTGTATTTCTTCCTCCTTCCTTGTATTGATTCCACATAGTCCTCGAGAAATTGAAAAGTGCTGAAAAATAAAGATTTTAGTTTTATTTTTTTTCCTCCCTCCTCAGTAGATTCTTAAGTAGGGACATCCGAGGAACAAGCAAATAAAAAAGTCTGGCCTAACTGTAATGTTGAGAAATACGAATACAAATCTTTATCATGGTCAACATCTCTTAATGTACACTACATAGGAAAACAGACAGGCCGACTAATAAATGATCATTTCCTTGTTACAACAGAAAGTTCTGGGATACATGAGACAGCAACTGTACAATTGGTTCTGAGGGATGATTTGCTTTTCAGGAACATAGACCTGCATGTTAGAACAACACAAATGCCTGCAGTATGCTAGAGGTGGCGAGCACCTACCAACAGTGTTTTGAAGAGGGCCAAATCACAAACTGGCAACAGTATGGCTGTGATTGTGTTGCTGTTGCAGCATGTGCTGTGCAAGTAGGACAAATCGGTGACGGATCGGTTATGGCCGGTCACGCTTATTTTAAGTCCCAAACTCGCGCAAACGCTTTTTTTTTTACGTTTAGATGAGGAATCTTGATGTTTGTCTAAAATGATCATGTTCCATCCCTAGATTTAAGAATTCTAGTCCAAATCCTAGTCCTACATTTAAGCATTCTAGTCCAAATCTAAATAATTACTCCTCTATGGTTAATGTCTGCAGGATTGCATGCAGAAGACCTACCTGTTCTTTTTTCTAATGAAGAGCATGATTGAAAAGTGGAATGAAAAATGAAGGGAAAAAAAGATGATTAGAGGGGAATAAAATACAACTAAGTGCTTAACACCTGCCTTAAAAAGAGAAAATAGAATTCAGCATGACTGACTTGGGAAACAAAATCTGGTCTAATTTGGTCTAAAAGCAGAGGTAAATTGACAAAAAGGATCAGAGCAGAGCTAAACAGAAAATGAACAATAAAACTGCTTTAGTTAAGGTAAACATCTACCTTTTCTTTCCCCTTGCTGGGGCTAGCATTCATTTTGGCTGTGGAGACGCATACAGCCTCCCTGTCCACAACGCCAAAGAATCGCTGTTCAGACTGTGTGTGAAAGGACACTGTGCCCTTGGGCAGCTTCTTGATCCGCACTGCATGGTTCCTCTGAGCTGACAACATGTCCTAATGAAAAAAAAAAAAGAGTTACGGAGTTACAAACCAGTGCTCATTGCAAAAACATCAAGTACGAGTTGTAATCAAAGTGTTTTCCACAGATGTAAAGTATAGACATCAGACAACAGGTTTCACACAACTGATGAATTTGAACTGATGAGTGAAACAACATATCCGGACAAAGAACACAAGGCAGGACTTGATTTTAACCTAATGAGATTTATCTTGCAAAAAGACAGCCATTGTTTAGGAGTGTTCAGTTTCTCCCAACACAAAGCAAGATGCACACAAAATGGAAAGCCTGTCAGTTATATTAAGAATCCCAACAATTGCAATTTGGATAATTTTGTTGGTAGTGGTGCAGTATTATCATCCTGCCAGTCCAGAACATACAACCTGTAGAGATGGGGAACCGCTAACCAAACAACAGAGTTGCAGTTAACAGTTAAAACGGTGACAAATGGAGTTTGTGCTTACAGTCACACTAATGAGCAAAATACACATCCACCAAAATGTAAACACAAAAATTAGGGGATACTTTGACGTGAAATAACAGCAAATTTGTGAGCAGTGTAGAATATCAGAACGCCAATGTCCTAGGAAGCAAATTATTCTGCATGACAAGAAATGTCTTTGCATCTACGTGTGTAAAGACAAGGCCAGGCTGTGTTTGTAAAGACGACACTATTCAAAATTTTCAAGCTTTACCCAGGCAGTAGTCAATCAACACTGAATCTATGAGCAATGGCAAGAGGTTAAGAGCAGACGTCAATCATTTGTTTGACTGCCTTACCAGCTGCTCACATCCGGACTAAAGACTGTTCTGTCTTCATTGAGATGTTTAGAGACTTTTGAACAAGGTTACTCGTGTCGTATATGAGCTTCCAAAGCTTCAAATTTGTAACAATTCAAGCTCAAAAGTGTATGTGCCTGTCCTATTGTATGTAGTGCTACCCAGTTTGTACACTTAAACCTACTCCCCCCCCCCCCATAGCTATACATTCCTCCTCAATCATAACCAGTGATTAACTTGTTTGTTTAAGTATCTGTTTTAGCTGGCTAATCTTCTGTGTTACCAGTAATACTAGCATATTTAGCTCCTGACAAAGCACCTGCCATTATCATACACTGCACATAAAATGCATTATTTTAAAACATTTTTTTTTTGTAATTGCTGTCAACTTATATAAACTGAGGTTTAGCATGGGTATATAAATGGCTTCCAATTGCATCATTAGCAGCCTCTCTAATTTTTCTTATATTCACGTTACCACTCACCCTAAGCAATTTGTACCAAGCACGTATGACCACAAGTCCTGTTCCTTTGACTACTGTGATCTCTCTGTACAGTGCTCGAGCAATGTTTACTAATTGAACAAATAATGGGCTTCTACCGTGAATCCATGTATTTTCCATATTCAGACAAGTTAATGCTCACAGTTTAAGGTAAAATGTAAAAAAGCGTGGGTTGCCAGCTATACTGAATACATGTTATAAGAATTCCATCTGCACTTGTATGTGTAGTGGTATGGCTTTATCTAGTACAAATCTGGCAACCTTAAACCAATGAGGAAAGTGACCTTGATTCTCACACTAATAATAACATGCACACAATAGAAATGTATTCACCATGGACGTCTTCCTTCGTAAACGTAGGCAATAATCCAAAAGGGCTGCGCTCAATATCCGCTCTTGTGTTTTAAAAATTAATAACGCACAGCCTCACTCGTTCTGATCATTTAAAAAAACTTAAATGTTTATTCAAAATTATACACATTCTATTAAGAGCTCAATGTAACCTTTGGGTGCTAGAGTTTTTGTTTTTCCACTGTTAATTCACGCGGCTCAGTCAATCAGGCCATAGAGGCGAACTATTTTATGAGCAATTAAAAAGTAAAACGAGTTCTACATTGTAGTGGGTCTTTCATAACTGTAGTATTGTGCTAATATGTTATTGTAAACAGCAATACTTTTGAACATATTCAAGCATGCCTAACTCGGGGAATGAGCACAAACCTGGCTACCTCAGACTGTACTAGAAGTGTCACTGTAAATTCTGACTTTCTGTAATATCAAAGTTTAAATTTTAACCTATTGTCTTCCAAGTGCATGCACTTAACTTTAACCACAAGAAGCAAAGATTAAAAGCACAAGAGAGCCCAGAAAACGTCCATATCTTTGTGACTTACAGGGACAACTGTGAACTCTACTTCATCTGAGATGTGTAGTGGGCTTTCCTCCAGAACCTCACTGAAGTGGAAGAACATTCTAGCATCCCGGTCCACGCACTTAATGAAGCCAAACCCATCCCGCATTGCAGCTATGACGCCCTAAAGACACAGGATTAAGAATACACTTTTGTGAATGCTAAATTAACCAGTGTCTCTTTACATTTTAAATACTTTCACAAACTTGTGACTCGGCCTGCCTAACTTTTGGATCTCACCATTTCACGGGACTCTTTAGTGAAGTGGAAGGAGTCAGACAGGATATTGATGTTCGTGGCGCGCTCAAGCTTGTCACGACGGTCAGTTGAAATGTTGAACTGGACATGATCTCCTTCCAGAAGAGTCACTTTGGACTTTGTGTCCTTCTCACCAAATGGTAGTTCTTTTTGGATGAAGTTGATCCTGGCACCAATTCGGCCAGGCAATGGGTCATTCTAAAAAAAAGTACCACAAACAGACAGGGTTAAAACAATTCTCAGTTATAACCAAATCAACAAAAAAAAAATCCATGATGCAATAAGGTGAATTTGGGAAACAATATAAATACCTGATTCTTGGTGGGAACTTTGGGGATAACCTTGGTGACTGTACCCTCAAACTGTTCAATACTGATATCCTCAAATATAACAGTCCCTGGAGGAAGCAGACGCACATCTGTTGCCACTTCCTTCCCCTGTTAGTTTAATAAGGTAATGCATAGATTAACACGTGATAGAAATGCTTTGTTACATGGTGTTTATTTGTTAAAGAAATACTTGTAAAGACATTCATACAAAAAAAAAAACCAAGCCAAAAACATACATTTCTTTCTTTAATGGAAAACTCCACATCATCTCCAGCCTGCAGGGCATCCAGGTCACCCTTGAACTCGCTGTAGTGAAAGAAAATCTCTTTCACCATATCCGCTCTCTCAATGAAACCAAACGCCTCCTACAGGGAAAAAGTGCTGTAAATGCCAAGAAACCCAGGCATGCTTTATTTGTACATAGCTTGTATTCTACTAACCAGTTTCTTCAAGGTCCTTAGATATAAATTATATTACAGAAATGTGTCTGTATATATATATATATATAGAGAGAGAGACGCACACTATACTGGCTGTTAATGAGGCCTTTCTATTTGTTTATAGTTCAAGTCAGGGTCCGAAAATTGTAAAAACTTAGAAAAAAAAAAAAAAACAGAACAGTTGTATGAAATAGGGTGAGTATTATATTGGCTAATTTCTGGCCATTTAGATCTGACCCATACTTAGAAAAGTAAAACTATCAAAAATAAAACTGAATCACCCTGGGCTTGCTCAATTTGGGATTTGCCCTAGTTATTAGATGATGATTTAAATAATTTAATTACTGCTTTGAGAATATGGAACCACTGTAAAAAGCACTACATACAATCTGACTTGGCTTGTGATTTCAAACCTGAAAGTCAGTATATTGTTTGAGAAATAATTTAAACAGTAAAAGCTAAAATGGAGAAATCAGCTGTGTTTATATAATTTGTGTTTATATTTTTCCCCTCAAAATGTACTATATAAAATGGTCCACATGTTACAACACACAGCTAATACAAAATTAGGGTACATTTAATTATGGGATATTTCTCTTTAAAGTGTCCCCTAATTTTTGTGAGCAGTATATATTGTTACCTCAATAGAATTAAAGATCTATGCATAAGGAAAAAAAAACAAAAACAAAAAAACAATGCACAGTCAAAGTGAGGAAGCAAGCATAAATATTAGTTGAACGCTTACCTTGGTGGCACACACCACACCCTGGCACCTCATCTGCTTCTTCTTGACCAGCAATATGTTATGGGCACTGACCGCTCCGGTGCTTAAAGACAAAGGAAACCATTTCCATTTCTCATAAACCTTGCCTCAAATGTAAGAAAGTGAAAAAAGTAAAGGGGGTAAAAAAAAATCCCCAATAAATTGCTGAGGGATTTGAGACTGTGTATATTCACTACGACTTTAACCCATAACGATCTGAAAACTCCTATAATAAATCAACAACTCTAAAGTAAATCTTCTTTCACCAAAGATCTGCTCATTTTTTAAGTACAAGTCACTAATATGTACTTCACATATCAGTCAACCATATTTTCCACACAATCATGCAGAAACTAACAAGTACATGAACTCCATTAGGCTTTTTAAGATACTTGGTATACACGAACAATTCATATTGCATTAACCATTTGCCATTATTAACGAGTGATTTAAAAAGCATGGCATAAGCATCTAATCTTCTCTAATCTTGATTATTTCTGATGCGATTATTATTTATTTTTAGCATGTAGGAAAATTCAAAATGACATTAATTTCAGTGTTATAATTAAATCTGCTGTTTTGCTGAAAGTGTGTTGTTTTGTTAATGTCTGTCTCTACAAAGTAACAGAAACACCATGCATCTTCATATGCAGATTCTGTGCCATTTTGATGTAAAGGAATTCTTTATATGGAATATGGTTATTTATGCTCGTCTTTTGGTCAAGTTTTCCAAGCCACAGATGTTTTCAGATTGGCTATTATGTCAGTAGCTGCATGAAATGCTCACCCAGTGACTGAGGCTGTGTGAGTGGTGGTTACCCTCAGTGGCAGCCTTTACCTTTGACTACTTAACAGAATGATTTTGATCATGAAAGACTTTGATTTTGACTTTGACTACATTTCCAGCCCTCTTTCTGCAACTAAACTGATCACAAACATTTTGGGATATTTCGTTTCATTTTAGAACATCCGTTACATTTTGTGAGCAGTCTATAAACAGTTTATTTGAAAAGCTCTTAATAAATTTCAAGACGACAGGACAAAAGTTTTGGGAGTTTTGGCCCCAAAATACAAATACAGCATTGGTTCCATTTAGACAAGCCACGTTTTATCCCCATCTACAATTAAAAGAGGAGCTCTACAAAGAATTATAGCTGCCTTTTTTTTACCATGACTCAGCATGTCATTTAAATTTGACCATTCTATGAACTACAATTTTCCATGTGCCATGGAAGCTGCAAGTTTGCATTCCACGTAAACCATCTTTGAAAATGTTTGCTCAGTTACCAAGAATTAATGTGCTGTGCAGTTAAAGATCACAACTGTAAATAACTTGTTCCTAAAATGCTGCATTTAAGAGAGTATTTCAAGTCTATTCGTTATACACCAAGTATGATATATGCCAGCAGATAAACGCCATTGACTAAGAAACCTAAAGTGTTATTTGTAGTTCAGAAATCTTAGTTAAGTTTCGAGGTCTGGTCAATACTGTACCGAGCCAATATTCTGTATCGGTATCGGCCCGATATGTGGCAAAAATCGAAGTGGAGACAGAATTACAGTTGGGGGGTGGGAGTTTAACCCGATATCTTTCCTATCACATATATGCTTTACTACAGTTTGGACGACACACCATAAACAGAGATGTAACTGCAATAACTGGAACTCCAATCCAATCTAACCTGGCAATCTAAAATCACCAGCATTAACCTGACACGTGTTGTATAGAATAGAAGACCTCAAACCTACCAATGCCGCATACAAGTCTAATGGAACATTAAACATTTGCAAATACTTTTTAAATCCATATTCAATTAAACACCTTGCAAAGAAGATGTATACTGTTCAAAAGGATACATTTTTAATTGCTTTTTGCAAAAATTTAATCATTCTGAAATTGAAGCCTTCAACACATTGCGAAGAAGTTGGGACAGGGCAACAAAAGACTGGGAAAGTTGATGAATGCTCAAAACACATCTGTTTATAGCATTCCGCAGGAGAACAAATTAACTGAAAATGTTAAAGTGGAAAAGTGTCCTGTGGTCTGACACGTCCACATTTCAAATAGTTTTCAGAACTCATGGATGTCGTCCTCTGTGACAAAGAGGAAAAGCACTGTCTGGCTTGTTATCAGTACAAAGTTCAAAAGACAGCATCTCTGATGGTATGGGGGTGTGTTAGTGCCCATTGCATGGGTAACTTGCACATCAGTTAAGGCACCATAAATGCTGAAAGATTCATACAGGTATTGGAGCAACACAAGTTGCCATCCAAGCACCATTTTCATCAAGACAATACCAAGCCACATTCTGGACGTGTTACAGCAGCGTGGCTTTGTAGTACAGGTACTAGAATGGCCTGCCTGCAGTCCAGACCTTTCTCCCATTGAAAATGTGTCGTGCACTATGAACATCAAGATACAACAACTGAGACCTCGGAAGCTGCACATCAAGCAAGATAGGGAAAGCATTAAAGCTACAAAGCTAAAACAATTCGTGTCCTCAGTTCCCAAACGCTTACTGAAAGATTTGGTCTTGCGTGTATTCAACTGAACATGGGTTAATAACGATTTGCAAATCGTATTCTGGTTTTATTTGTTTTACACAACATCCCAACTTCATTCGAATTGGGGTTGTAAATGCACTGACGTGATTAATGGAACGAACCCCAACCCACTTACTGCTTGTTGGTCTCCATGTAGAAACTGACTTTATCTCCTGTTTCTAATTGTTGGTTGCCCTCCACATCATCAGGGGTATAGGTTAGATAGAACACCTCCTGAAAGACAATATTGGCAGGGTGTTCATTTGCAGCAATGCCCTCTTAACAATATCTGGAAATAATGCAATCCAATACAGTCAGCTTCAATGCTTTTAAGCTTTACCTAAAAATTAACACATGTTGACAAGTAATACATATTGCACTTCAACATTATTATAGTTAAAAGATCTGGGAGTCAACCATGGCAACACTGGAGCCGATTACTGTGTATAAACTATTTACAGAGGTCTGACAAACCCACTTATTATTTTTGGTCAGTGGAAATTCAGGTATGTTACATTTCAAGCCAATGCCCAATTAAGTTTTTATAATTCATGTTTAATCATCATTAGCATTCATAGCATCTACCAGTCCTATCAGAAGGTTTATTTAAGCCATCTCCATTTACAGCCCCTGGAAAAAACTATGGATTCACCACAAACCAGGATCTGCTCTTCCTTTGGCTTTTGGTACAACCAGTTTAAAGCAGGGGTATGAACTTCTACAGATAATACATTAAGCAGGTTCCAACTCTGAAATAATGGCAGACAAATTTGCTTTGCAAGATGGCGCCTTGTTAGAGAAGTATTTTAAGTTTCCCCCCTTCAATATTCAATTGGCCTCAAGGTTTGGTGACCGTTTTAGAGTTGACATGCCTTTCGTGGCAGAAAAGGTCATTCCTGTGTGCCAAGATGCATTACTTAAACGACTTCACCCTTACCAAAACCATTTTCCGGTCAAATGAATGAGAAGGGTGTCAAATCTGAACACACACCTACAAACTGACTGATTGTCATCCTCCCTGGTCCAACCCTATATCATAAATGAGTGTACACATTTGTTTTCTTCAGGAAGTCATCATTATATGTTTCAATAGAACAGCACCAAGCAAAGGTTCAGAAGTTCAGGCATCAATTATTTGGCCAAAAATGGAAGTCCTGCCCATATGTTTTCCGATTATCTGATTGTCCTTATTTATTTCCAGGGCTTAGTGCTTTAAGTTTTCTATACTGACATTTTGAGGTTTTGGTCTACTCCTATGATTTCCTTTCACATTCCTTAGACTTTACTAGACAGAGTTAACTGGGAAAAACACCTTTTGCCACACTTTTTGTAGGATTTCTTTCTTGAAAAAGTTTTGTAATCCTTACAATTGTTATAACTGTCTTGCTGAGGCCATGTTTTCTTTCATTTAGCCAAGTTCAAGAGCCCTTTAAAAACTCCCTAATGTCTCAAAATACTAATCAGTCTGTAGTCAAGTGTTTTAGAGAAGAAAGTTACAACGTAATTCCATAATGTCTTTTTCCATTAGTTCTGGAAACAATATGCCACTCATTCAAATAATTGTTTGAGATAACATGAGATTTATTTAAGCCATTAAACCAAGTCTTAAGGTGTCATTTATTTGTTCATTTTCTATGATTGAGAT
>JAUZST010000428.1:67838-77838 GCA_034779995.1 Parotocinclus haroldoi
GCCGGTGGTGTTTCTGGGTGTTGTTGATTAATGGATTTTGCTTTGCATGGTAGAGTTATAACTTGTACTTGTAGATGAAGAGATGAACTGTGTTTAATGATGATAATTTTCTGAAGTGTTTCTGAGCCCATGTAATAATATCCGTTACAGAATGATGTCGGTTTTTAATGCAGTGCTGCCTGAGGAATCAAAGCTCACAGACATTCAATGTTGTTTTTTTGGCCTTGCTGCTTACTTGCACAGATTTCTCTAGAGTCACTGAATCTTTTGATATTATGGACTGTAGATGATAAAATCCCTACATTTCTTGCAATTGAACATAGAGAAATGTTGTTCTTAAACTGTTGGACTACTTGCTCATGCACTTGTTCACAAAGTGATGAACCTCACCTCATCCTTGCTTGTGAACGACTGAGACTTTTGGAGATGCTCCCTTTATACCCAAACATGACACTCACCTGTTTCTAATAAACCTGTTCACCTGTGGAATGTTCCAATTTTTTTTGAGAGCATTCCTGACCATTCCCTTTTTTGGAACGTGTTGTAGGCATCAAATTCAAAATTAATGAATATTTGCAACAAAACAATAAAGTTTAATCGTATCGTATTCTGTTTTTACTTATGTTTCATACAACCTCATTCCCAACTTCATTGGAATTATGTTGTAGAAACAGCACGTGCAATCTGTTATGTCATGTAACCAACGTTTTCCAACTGCACTCTGCCAGCTTGTTTGTTGCTATGCCAACACCAGAAACGTTGGTGATTGGTCAGCGATTTTTGTTGCTGGCAAAACTTTTCCAAAAATCAATAAATCAATAATCAATAAATAGCATCAGATTTTCACAGTCAGTGTGGAACATACTGCTTTTATACACATTCATTTACATAAAACGCATGTTTGGTGCGTAACAGCCTTAAGGATAACCAACAGACCAAGAAGAGTTTGCATATTAATGAAGCACATTTATCCATCTTTTAACCTGAAATCAGCTGTGGCAGTGAAGGACTCCGATTCAGTGATGGAGAATACACAGAGGAAACCCTCTCCGCTGCGGAAGTAGTTGTCCCGAATGGCAGCATAGTCTTCCTGGCCCGCCGTGTCCAGAATATCGATCTGGACCTCTTCTCCATCCAGAACCACCTTCTTTCTGTAGCTGTCTGCTTTTGTGGGCTCATAATCCTCCACAAACTAAGAGAGAAAGGAGGAGTTACACAACACGAACCAGGGCAAAGTAACAAGCCAATGAAAAAAATCACGACCACATCTGATTTCTGATCGACACTTTTATATTTTACTACCGGTATTCCCCATTTTACGAGAAGAATCCAATAATATACATAAAGCCCTCTGAATTATGAATTTCCATTTTTCCATTTCCACACACTCCTAAATTCTTCTGTGTTGCATGAAACACTCAGCAGTGAGTGACACGGAGTCACATGGCAGGAGCGATGAACATTGGGAAATGTAGTGAGGACAGGATCAGTGCAGTCTCCGAACAAAATTACAAAAGTGATTGAGAACACTAATTTGGAGTACATTCCAAATTAAGCATTCCACTAGTTAATAACATCACTGATGTTATACGCCGAGCCACCACAGTCGGTATTCCAATTCACTTCAGTGGTGCCTGATGGAGTTAAGGTAAGAGCTCTGTGCAAGTGACAAAGTTCCTCAACAAGTTATTGACTTATTAGCATTGTTTTAGGAGGTCAAGGCAGAAAGCTTATGAACTGACTCGTAATACAGTCATAACATAACATAATATAAAGTAGAATGAGTTGTACTGATACCCCAGTTACACTAAATATGATTCAATTCTAGGTTACATCCATCCATTTCTGCTTCCGTCAAGTCATCATCAACTTTTAGCCCTGCTGTCAAACATAAATAAGTGTATAAATAACTGCTTTCTATTGAGGACTGCCAGCTTGCACAGAACCTTGAACCTTTTATCTGATTGCTTGGGTTGGTATGTTGGCATGTTTTGTGGTAAAGTGACGGCTGATATTATACTCTTTAAAAACCGTCTCTATGCATAACAGGCACACAGCAGTGAATCAGTATTCGGAAAAAAAAAAAAAAATACTAATTTGTCCACTCCTTATTAAACAAGCGACATTCTCTGTCCACTTTTTTTTTTTTATAGCTCCGCTCATCATTACAGAAAGGGTTGAGCTGTCAAAGAGGGAACACGTCGGGTAATGATGCGTTCATACGGTGTCGGAATGATGGGAAAAATCACTTTCTCACTAGGAAAAACAACTCGGCAAGACGGATCTTCCGACACCACTTGAATGCAGCATAAGACAGCGTACCTCAACAAAAGTTAGTGTCCCATCTATTGAGAAATGTCAGAATTGCAGGGAAAATAAAACATAATAAAACAACAAGGTTTAACATTATAATTTATTCCAATGTGGGAAACCGGATTAAAAAGATTAAGGGGCCACATACGACCGTAGTTTGCCCACCCCTGGTCTAACGTCATGAAACGTCATGACCTAACAGTCATGTTCCAAAATCTAGGTCAAAAAGCCCTTTTTGAAGAACAAGGGCTGTCGTAACAGCAAAGGTGGATGGCAAATCCACTCAGTTCTCAATTCTACTCAGTCAACCAAATAGTCCCTCTATGTACAGCACAACACTAATGAAGGAATATGGATCTATTTCTGACACAGCCAGCTCTTCAGCACGGAAGATCACAACCTTCTGTTTGTAACAGTCGCAGCTTAACAAAAACAAACTGGGGAGGAAAACTCCTTGAAATCAGTGGAATGTGGAATTACAATTTAGGAAGAGCAACATTATTCGGTTTCTCACAGAATCCTGACTGGGTATCATCGCATAAAAACACTGTTTGATTTTTTTATTTCATTCTTATTGCTTTAAAGCTGGGAGCCAGGTTGTTAAAGCTGTTATAAAAGCAGAACCAGAAGTGCACTCGGACAAGAACTCTCTTAGTACAAATAGTTTGCATGTACAATTAAAGTACAATAATGTCTTTCTCACACAGCGCTTTACAAATGCCTTGGCTTTGTCAGGACTTCTAAATGAAAAATTATACGGTTCCCACTACGTTTATTTTACAGTTCATCGAAAATAGGACCTGCGGACACGTAGGTGATTACGCCATCATTCCTGATGCAGATTACAGATGAGAAATTATGTATTAAATCACATCGCTTTTGAACGAAAGCTGCTGAAAAACCACAGGTAGTGTTTGTAAAAGGCTATTAAAGCTGAACCAGCGTCGTTATTAATGTTTAGTTCAAGACTTCACTTAATCCATGTCTTTGTCGCTGTCTCTACAGACCTCGGTCTCAACCTTATCGAATCAGACTATGTACAATTGTAGCTCTGAAACACTGTTATGTATGCTTCAATTATAATTGCCGTGTTTGGGGCTCACCTCGTCATACATGAACTGGAGTGTGAGTGCCGATTTTCCCACTCCACCACTGCCCACCATAATCACTTTGTGAAGGGCCAAAGAGCTCGGGCCCTTGGGTTTATTGGCCGCCATCGTTCCGAAGCCAGCCAGAAAGGAATGAGACAATCACAAGGGTTTGAAAGATGGAAGGGTAAGCTTGCTGACCAACAGCGGAGACCTGAGGATTATTAAAAAAAAGTGAATATTATTGACTTATTCACAGAAGTATTTCTATTTTGCAGCTACATTTAACAGAGCACACATGAACACAGAGCTTAAACGTGTCATGAGAAGCAATACAGAACACAATGACGTGCCGCACCCGATGTGTCAGGCACCAAACAAAAGGCTTCCCATTCATTCACTTATTCACTCGCAATGACATCATGGCTCATCATGGCTCACCACAGCAGTGTCAATAATAACTACTGTTAATGCATGAAAAACAGGTACTCTTCTTATTATACTTATCTGACTAGTATACAGTCTTGATGTGTGCATTTAGCCTATCACCGCCACGTTGATGCAAGACAAGCACAGAAATATGTTAGTAATTAATTTACAATAAGAGTATGACTTTAAATCTTACTAGTGTAATTACTGTGGCACAACCGGTCACTGCAGTCTTCCACCGAGCATGAAGGGTGTGTTCCAAAATGTAAATACCCTCTGAGTAATGACTGAGTAACCTTTGTTTATGCCCTACAGTGGCCTTGATGTCGCACCATGGCAGCAGAGGAAAAAAAAAACAACGCTGAAATTCAAATTAGTCACAGACGACCATGGTTTCAAGTTCAGCCTTGCTGATTTGGTTGAACCAGTATTTATTCTGTCTGCCTTCCCTGATAGGTACATTCATATCAGGACCAACTGCAGATGAGCAGAGCGCAAAAACTGATATGACACAGCTAACGTTAAGCAGCTGCAGGCCATCAGGAATGAGTGACAAAACGTCAGTTTGTGGTCGGAATTAAAAAGCCTTTTGTTCATTTGTAAACACTGAGGGGGAACAGCATGGCTCATCAAAACACCAACAAAAGTATCCTATTCCAGCCAAAATAAGGAGCCCAGCCTTTGTGCTAGCGGTGTGTAATATGGCCAAAGCATTGTATCGCAAAACTTTCTCATAATACACACCTTTACTATTAACAGATAGAGAGAACACACCATGTCATTGAAAAACAAATCTGATTTTGTTACATGCACTGGTAACCGTGGAGGAACGCTCGTGCACATGCTCAGACTGAAAACACCGATTATATATCGGGTAACTGGTATGCATGCCATGAGTAATCTGATAACTGGCATAAAATGCAGCACTCGTTTTCAGACTTCATTCAATTCATTCAATCTCGTTTTTATATCGGAGTTTCGCCGTTTACATGGTTCACCTAAATAATCCGAAATCTGACTGATTGGATGACGAAGTGCAAGCAAACACGTTCAAGTGCAAGTAAACGTTCATTCACCTTCTTTCTTATGTGGGTCCCTGTGCAATGCATGACATAATTCAGTTGGATGACAATAGTTATATTTTATGCTGCAATGTCATTTTGCAGCTGCTCTTATAAAGATGTAATAAAATGAGCTTACTTAAGCTTAGCAATGACATAAAAAACAGAGGTGCTGGGTAAACACAGCAGGTATTTAAATAGCTTGGGACAGTGTCACATTTCTCTAATTGCTCCCTTATCTCTTGTCCTCGCTCGCTTCCCTTTCAGTACCAGCCTTTTAGTATCTAACCTGAGCATATACACATTTCATGGCTGACTAATAGAAAGCCACTACTGCCAATGGTATACTTTTTCAGTGGCTGTAGCAACATGATGATAGTTCTCTCACAGGAGAATCTCACGTCCCGAAACATGAGAGTATGAACATTTCAGAGTATGAAATATTAAAAACAATGCCTTTGTTATGTTGTCGAAACACTAGAGGAGATTATTTAATTTAGCAACTGCAAAAAAAGCACTTATAATTGTGAAAAATAACTAGCCTAAATTACTTCATAAACTTGTGTGCTTGCTCAACCAATCCTGACAGCTTTGCCTTAAGTAAACTTGAATATAAACTTAGTTCATCTTTCTGGGACTGATCTGGTCAGTTAAGTAACAGGGGGTCTGTAAATCAGCTGCTTTATTGTGTACTATAAGAGCAAGATGAGATGACCCCCATAACAGGAATGGTTTAATAGCTGGAGGCCATTGACGTTTTCTCCTGCCTCATCCTTTCTGGGTGATTTTTTTCTCTAGTTTTGCAGTTGGCTAGAGTAAGAGTCACTACTAGTACCATGGAGCAGTATCTGGACCCTACAGAGCACGTCAATACACGCCGTTGCCAGGAGGTTTGCTGTGTCCTCCAGCACAGTCCTGGTGTTATGAATGAGATTCCATCAGACAGACAGTTACTCTAGGAGAAGGTCCTTAACCCCTTAACAAGACTGGGGTCTGATCCTTTGTGCAAGGAGGAACAATATGAGCACTGTCAAAGCCCTAAAAATGACCTCCAGCAGGCCACTGCTGTGAATATATCTGACCAAGCAATCAGAAACAGTATTTATGACAGTTTGCCCTGTGCTCACTACCCACCACCGTAGAGCTATACTGCTGTTTGTCATAGAACACCATAATCAGATCACTCTGTGCTTTTCATAAAGGAGAACAGGTTTTACCTGATCACGTGACAGAGGTCACAGGGTCTAGCAGTGCCATGGAGAACATTATGCCACCTTCAACATCAGTCAGCATGACCGGTTTGGTGGTGCATCAGTTATGATCTGGGATAGTGAACGGCATTCTGACTTACCTTTTCAACTCAATACTCAGCACTTCCTCTGTTCTTTCCCTATTAATGTAATATAATAATTAATGTAATATTTAACTTTTATGTATGTGCACACTTGTCCTTCGGTGACAGATCATGTCTCTAAGCTATTATTAAAGTACAGTTACATCTTTATCCGTTTAAACTTGTTTCACTCCATATAAGACATCTGCAAAACGACCTGGCTCTTATCAGAACACACAGGCACTTCAGATCATTTGCACACTACAAACTTTTCAAGGTAACCAAACCGGATCTATTCTATCAAGACTCCAGACTTGTTTATAACGTTACTAATGTATCTGTGTCATTCGGTCACCTCTGCTTTATGTAAAGCTGCTCTAAAACAATGCCTATTGTCTATATAAATAAATACTGTTTAAATTGAAACCTGAGCATCTGAGGGAAATCCTCAAGGACACGACATGAACACGCCACAATCCACACAGGTCCTCCCCAACGAACAAATGTGTTCCTCTAGTGTAAAGTTATATGTGGTAGAATTGATCAAAATTCTAATTGTGATTGCATCTCAGAGACTGTAAAAATGTTGACATCATTAAGATAACCACCACCATAAATCCACCATATATGTGGGATACCTCTAGCTCTGAAGTTAATTGTCTGTGTTAATTTCCCATACAATATGCCGTTTCATAGACCTCCATACCAGTGCATAGCAGAAATGCAGTGCTAACATTACAAATAGGCAGAAAAAGACAATATTTTGCACCACTAGAAGCGCTCCTGACTGCCTGAGTAGAATGACGTTGCAGAACAGCATGCCGGGTAAAGCTCACTAGCTACCAAGGTGGCATAACATAACTCACACCACAGCCTAGTCTATTAACAGCTGGGAGAGGCTCCATCAGATTAAATAACAGAACACAGACATGCACTATAAAGCAAAGCGAGATGCTAAAGAAGAAGCACATGACGAGACGGCCTGCTCAGCTTCAGCCAGTGATCAGATGTTCAGGCTCATAAAAGCCCTTCCATGCCAGTGATCAACACATGAATAACACCGTGCTTTTACTAACTTTAATTCGTAATTCAGTTCAGTCGTGTAAGGTTTCAGCTATTCAGGGGTTTGAGATTTTTTTTTTGCTAATGAGAAGGAAGCAGTATAGGTTTAGGTTGTGTTTTGAGTACTAGGTAGTCTCCCTAAATAGCGCATTACTGACAAACGGTAATTAGGGGTTGGTGATTGATTCTGAGCGTGTTCGTGGCTGCATGCTGTTTTGATTGCATACAAGGCAAGAAAGTGTTTGGAATAACAAATGTAAAACATCATTACCCCAATTAATATGCAGAATTAGGCAAAAATGCTAAATCTCAGTGCCAGGTATATATACTTCTTATATAATAGATAGAGAGAACTTTTTTTTTTATTTACTACTGAGAGCAAATGACAAACCTATATAAAAGCCATGCTTCACCGGTTACCTCTCAGAGGCTCTCGAGTGGGTACCTCTTGTTTATAGTTCTTTCGACTTCTATGACACATTTGCCCATGGCTGGGCCTGTAGATCCTTCATACTCATAGTTTGCTGAAGCTGATGTCCCAGCTTGTCCCTGAAACGCTTAATTGGTGATAAATCTGGCAACAGGACAGGTCAAGAAATTATTGCACTCTGGCAGAGACATTCCCGGGAGGTGTTTGGATGAGCATTATCTTTTACTGTCTCGTCTGACTAAACGTTGACCTACTGTTGTATGCAGTAGCTTTTCAGATCATTACACCAGCAGCTGGAGCAGTGTGTCACTCCACAAAAAAGGCAGGCTTGAAGAGGCCTCCATACCGTCATAAGTTCCCAAACATAACCTGGATTAACCACTAAAGACAACATGGTTCCAGTCGACAGCAGTCCAGGTTTCTCTTTCACGACACAACTGCAAACGAAGGTAATGGTGGCTGCCTGTCAATGGAAGGACGCATAAAGGGCACCGTGACAACAAATTTCCTTCTACTCATCACCTGGAAAAGTTCCGGTAACAAACAGGGGACGTGTGGTAGTGCATTGTAGAGGCACAGCAGTCAACGATCCCTCACCAAGAGATACACTACACAAACGCAGCCTCTCCGAGGTTGTTATAGGTTTCAGTGCTTTGACACAGTCTGGTGGCAAGACCTATACAATTACAGACTGCCATCCATCTGTTTCTCTTCATACTTTGTTAGTCCATTTTCTACAACAATCCAAGCTGTTGTTTAATGGTCCAACAGTGGCAGCTTTGCAGGGCCAAACTCATCTCAGTTGCTGCTATTCGAATTGAGTGTGTGTCACGCGCTTGGGTGTCGCAGCAAAGTGGGAATCGACCCACAGATTCAGAATCCTTGTTTACGTAATAAGAAACCCAGCCCATCTGCGTGACGCCACAAGCACGTCACGATCTTTGCCCTGGCTAGCTGCCCCACAGTGGGTAAGGGGGGAGTCCCCAGTGGAAATCCCTAACTGTCCGGACTGCAGGCTTATAGACAGCTTGGAATGACAGTCACTTACCTGAACACTCATTTATTTACAGTAATCCTCAACATACTGACTCATTTACCGACACTAGAGGGCGCTGCATTTTTTCAGTATGTCACATTTACTAGGTTAATTGGCAAGTTTATTACTCACACCTCGGGCTGTGATTAAAGATGCTACGTGGTGATTCGTGGTCTTGCTGAAAAATTACGTCATCATTGTCTTTGGGAACTTTTTTTTTCAAATGTGGAAAGCAAACATTTAAGCAACATTACCCCAATCCAAAGCTTTAATTGGCTTTTTTGACACTGAAGTAGCTCACTTGCATGCTTAAGGGTAGTGATCAGGGCCCCCACAGGACCAGCAGTGACACTGACGTGGTGGTAGTGTGTTGTGCTGGTATGAGTGGAAGAGACGTGTTGCTTTTAAACGACTCGCGTGTCACTTCTGGACTGAAAGTAGTCCACCAGCCAAAAAGTCCTGTGAGCGCTGATGAAGAATTAGAGGATGACTAAAACAAACTGTACAACAACAGAGGAGCGACTGAGTCTGACTTTACATTTACAAGGTGGAGCAATATGGTAGATCACACAGTGAGTGAACAGTGTTTACTGAAAAACTACTGTGTCTGATCTGCTCAGACTAGCACAAAGCACACCACCAGCACACAAGTGTCACCCAAATAATACCTGATCTGTGCTGAGGTAAAAGGGACGAACAAAGTATGTAGTGAAACAGATCAACCACAGCCTGTAAATGACCATATATATAGCATAAATATTCTCGTCTTATATATCGCTTCTCGTCTCAATTAATACACAAATAATTCAGTCTGACCAAAGTTGTCATGTCATTTGTCTAAGTACAATACTTGTGTAATTATTTATTTAAATACACACGCCGTTAAAACAAACTGAGTTAGCATTAAGCTAACAGAACTCACCGGGCTCCGGTATCCTGTCAGATCGGCGATGTCGCTGCAGCTGTAGGTGATTTTATTATTCTACATCAGCCAACGATGACTCACTGCTTACTCACACCGGTTAGGGTTTAGGCTTCTCACCGCAGCTTACAAATCAATTAAACAGATTACATATAGCACAAACAATTAAAAATCCGTATGAAGCTTAATATTCACCAAGTAAGCTCGGCTAGCGTAACTCGGCTAGGTCACTATATTGATAGTGATATTGTCAAATGTACCGTCACGGCAGCGAACACAAACTGAACGGTATAAGTAGATTTCAGTAAGAAAGTATGTACACTGTA
>JAUZST010000429.1:0-16905 GCA_034779995.1 Parotocinclus haroldoi
ACATCTACTAAGAGTTAAAATATTGTTATTCTTCTTCTTCTTCTTCTTCTTATTCTTATTATTATTATTATTATTATTAATCGTAACAAAAATTATAATTATTATTTTATTTGATTTATTTGTTATATTTTATTTTTATGTATTAAATTATTATTGTAATATTAGATATTATTAGATGCTCACATAAATTAGGGATTATTAGGATTAGGAAATTAGGATTATTTCAATAATCATCATTATCCTCTAATTATTGTGTATAATATATTTGATATTATCTTGCTATTATTATTTTTAGTACAACTACTAGTAGTAGAATTTGCTGTCATTTATTATTATTATTAGTAGTAGTAGTAGTAGCATTAATATTAGTATTATGTTCAGTTATATTATGAGTTTATTCTTGATATTGTTTTATTATTAGTAGTAGTAGTACTATTACTAGCATTAGACATATTATTATTATCATTATTATTATTAATAATAATAATTATTACAATAAATATTATTTATTTATAAAATAATTATTACTATAATATGTGTATTTTTATTGAATTATTATTACTGCTAGCAGTAGAATTAATATGAATAGCTACTGATTGATTGATTTATTGTTGTTGTTGTTGTTATTGCTATTAGTATCGCTCAGGTGACGCGGTGCATGCAGCATGTCTGCCAGTTGGTGATGCCCCATCCAGGGCACACAGAAGTTTTTCCCCTTGTGTTCCACAGGGATATAAGAAAGTTCTTAAGAAGTGCAAGTCGCAGTAACCTTGTAATAAAAGCAGAGAAGTAGCCTTCAAATGTGGTCACTGAACTAAGGAGTTAAATGATCTATTGCTTTTAATCGGATGTGAAAGCTTGTTAGTGTTCATGCTGTCTATTCATATTCATTCAGCGCTTTGGTTCAGTAAAACAGCAGGTTTCTATCAGCACACATTGTAAGCAGGCGGAAATAAAACCAGAATCGAATTGTCTCCTGTGATGTATGTGGAGGGGCTCGTAGTTGATTTTAGGATCGCCTTTTAAGCTTTGACCCCACTTCTAACATTTACTCTCAAGCTCAGCAGAAGAAAGAGAGGCTGCTTTTACTTTATTGCTAACGGCTGCTGTGATTTGTGTCTGCAGTGAAAAGCCAGAGTGTAGAATATCAACGATATGCTCCCCAAGAGACTCCATGTACCAGTCTGTGTTCGTAATAGCAGAGGAGAGAAGTGAATGCGTCATAGCAACTGAGGTGAGGAGGGCAAAAGAGCGACCCTAATTTCTTTAATCCATCTGCATGGTTCATTGTAAATTAACGCCTGCTTTCTCTTATATATCTATAGGTATAAGAAAGAGGACGTGGAGAATGGATGGTGTGGAGAAAACACACTCAAAGCAGATTTTTCTGGATTGTTTACAAAAAAACTGAAAGACTAGAGACGTTTTTGTGATGTCCACTGCTGCTCTGAGAAACTTGAGGAACTTGAGGAAAAGGAGCCCGCTCTCCGAACACGACACATTCACTCATGTACAAATGTGTACAGCCTGGAAGTTTCTGGATCCCTTCTGACTGCTACGGTATGTGTGTCATCCCTCCCCCTCACACACACTGCATGGAAAAAGGACCAACAAGAGGGAAAATGGTTTGGCAGAGAAAAATGAGCTTTCGCTCTCTCGCAAGTCCCCTCTCTCCACTCTCCTTTATATCTAGTGGTAATCATGGACACATCATCTGCCAACCAATCACTAGAAGGTGCCAGGAACTTTGAAACCTTCAGCCAGCATCGCCAGCTATGCAAGAGCGAACGAAGGAGGAGGGACGTTGAAAGCCCACCCCTCGCAATCGTGAGATATGTACAAATCAATCGTATAAAAAAAATTAAAATGACTCTAAGATTGTATCCAGCCCAAATTCACAAATAAGCCTTAAATGAATGGCATAGGATGATCGCTTTGTGATTGAAAAATCCACAATCAACAGGGGTCAGAAGGAAAATTGGATGCCTGCATAATGAACCGTGTACCAGCCCAATCCGGGAGGAATCACCTATGCCCTTTGTGTAGCCTACGAGACCAGAAAAGGACCTAAAACCTAATGGACACCACTGACTGCCTGTAATTAGTTATGAGACTGACAATGTAATTTTGAAAGAAAAGTGATTATTTCCAGAGTTTAATTTAATTTACAACACTGCTCTTTATATGTTTTATACTATTATTTTGTATATAATGCATATTTATAAGAACCAACCTGAAGAATAAAAAAGAATGTTCATTGCTTCAGTTCTTGCTTAAGTCGATGAAGCTCTTCCTTCGCGTTTGAGGATTTCGTCCGTTTCTCTGTTAGAAAAAGAATCTCACCCTCGCCCCCCTGCCTGTAAATTGGCTTGAAATTCAAATCCGTTGCCTCGGCTACAGGCCCCTCGAGCTACCGAAGAGTGGGGAGCCAAACAGATGCCCCAGGGTGCAGCCCTGCTCCATCATAAAAACAGCAGCATATGCCACCCCTCTCGCCCAGCTCCACGTGGCCGGTGCAGCTACTATAAAGCGCTCGCACGTGGCTTTCGGCGCCAAGAGGCTCGGCCTCGCCTTCAGGTTTAGAGAAGCGCTAGCTGCTGCTGCCTCTCCCCCCGTGTTCCCCATAACCCGTAACAAAAGACGGCCGTGGCCCGCACAGATGGGCTTCAGGGCAAAGCTGGCACCACCGACACGGAGAGGGAGGAGGAACAAACCTACAGGCTCTGACAAAGTTTAATTGACCCGTCAGGGCAATCTGGAGCCTGAGGCAGAATTATTTATTGTGGCTTATCCATATGGGTGGCGCAGGGTCACCTGGGTCTCCACTTAAGTGAGGAAGGGCCAAAAGGTCTTGCCTTAGACAGCTTCTAGCTGGCAGGGAATTTATACTGGTCATTAGGTTCTCAGCAAACTCTGGCCTTGAGACGTAAAGATTGAGAAAGCATATCCCAGAGCAGGCGGTTTGGACCAGCGGCCCATGTTTAGGCACCGTGTCAACCGATGACAAATGACTTCTCGTTCAAGATCCGTAAGAACAGTCCTGTCCTTTCCACCCACACCGGCGAAATAATAAGCGTCCTGGCCAGCGTCAGGCCCCTCTGACCTCATGGGTGGCAGGAAAGGGCAAATTAAAAAATGTGTGCGAAGGCAACAATTGCATGGTCTGAATTACGAAATCCTCTGGCCACAAACAAAACACAGTCTCTCTATATGGAAGTGTCAGGTACGTGTGAAAAGGATGCTAGGAGAGAAACAACACTTCATAAGGTTATTGAAGCGTTTCCGTCTGAACCTGGGTACGATTCACTATCACAGGAATTCGTCATCTGCTAAAGCTTTCCACATGTAACCTGTTCCCTGACATGCTGAGAGCGAGAGCGTGTACATGCATATGTGTACGTATCTATGCATCCGTGTGCCCCACACTCTGGCCTCTGGGTCTCAATCACATGGCCAGGCATTCTCATTGTGTTATAATCACAGCATCCTGTTTGTGACCCAGTGACATCATTTCCTGCTTCCTTTCTGATTAAAAAATGCAGAACATGCCGGCACTGGCTGAATGCTTTTCTCACGCATCTTTATCTCTCTGCGTTCACATGGAGTCCTTTGATTTCAGGAAACGAGTTCATAATAAACAAGAATGTGCAGTGTGTGAAATTAAAATGATGATTATTATTACTTAATTTACAGTTCAGGAATCGAACCAAGCAGCTGGACATTCGCTGGATTTTTAATTTGACATTAAAATTAAGCTGTACATGAATGCACATTCCCATCGAATATAGTACTAATAGTACTAAAAACAAACTAAGGCTGCTCTTTATCCAGCTGCAGCATTCGCTAATTAACACTAGAGGTCAGTAAAACGCCCAGTGAGAGACTGCACTGTGTTACCGTGTAGAGTATGGACAGACCTAAAACACTGGATCAATCAGGATTTATAGAAATTCGAAACACAAAGTAGCTAACTATTACGATTACCACTACTACAAAGTACAGTACTACTTTAGCAAACTACACAAAAATATTATTATATTTCAAAATTAATATGTAGATGATCCATAAGAACTGCAGGATAATCTGATTCTGTTCGTACCCAGTCAGTCAGTGTGTTTTGGAACTCTTGGGTGATCATACACCCTACTGAACAGTCAATGTGGGGGTACTCTCGTCCTGTTTGACATACTTCTGTTCATCCCCATAAATCTATCACTTACTACGTAATCACCATAATTGAATTTGCATCTTATCTGCATAATCAAACAAGTTCTTCAAATGCTTCTGTTTTGAACTATGCCGTCATTTTTGTAAACAGTGTATTCAACAGTGTCACTATTTGACAGCTGCATATCCATGATGCGAAACTCCCATTCCACTGTATCCCAAATCTGCTCTATTGGTTTTAGATCTGGTGACTATTGAGTACAGTGAACTACAATAAACCAATTTGAGATGATTTGAGCTTTGTGGGATGGTGCGTTATCCTGCTGGATGAAGATGGTACACTGTGCTCATAAAGGGATGCACATGGTTAACAACAATACTAGAGACCAGGGTTTATGTGATGCTCAGTTGGGATTAAGGTAAAATTGACTAAAACCTTTATACAAATCACAATCCAGCCATGCTTCTGTTGTTCATGCCAAATTTTAATCTTAACATCTGATGAAGCAGCAGAAATCCAGATTCATCAGACCTGGGAACCAGAATTTTCCAATCTTCTGTTGTCCAATTTTGGTAAGCTGTGTAGCACCAACAAACATGCCATGTTGGCTTAAACCACCTTTCTTCCCCATTTATCTACAGTAACTCACAACACTAAAGATATGACACTTGTAATAGTAAATGTAAAGTTTGCAGTCTACAGTTTGTATAACAGTGTACAGTTGCTGTGATCTCAAAACATGTCAACACATGGAAATTAAAGCCTAAACAGATGATAACAAATGTGACTACACCCCTAAATGAAAATGGCCATATTGTGCCCAATTATCCATTTTCTCTCCCCGGTAACATGTAACTCGTTAGTGTTATAAGGTCTCAGGTGTGAGTAGGGAGCAGGTGTGTTAAATTTGGTGTTATCTCTCTCACTCTCTCTCATACTGTTCACTGGAAGTTCAGCATGGCACCTCATGGTAAAGAGCTCTCTGAACAACTGAAAAAAAGAATTGTTGGTCTAGACTATAAGAAGATTGTAAACACCCTGAAAGTGAGTTGCAGCATGGTGGCCAAGAACATACAGTGGTTTAACAGGAAAGGTTCCACTCAGCATCATATTTAGAGGTTTTGAAAATAAATGTAGGAGTGCTGCCAGCATTGCTGCAAAGGTTAAAGGTGGTGGGTCAGCCTGTCAGTGCTCAGAGCATACGCCACACACAGGATCAAACTACTCTGCATGGCTGTCCATGAAGGAAGCCTGTGGTCTGATGAGACCAAGGTACTTATTTCGTTCAGATGGTGACAAGCGTGTATGGTGGCAACCAGGTGAGGGGTACAAAGACAAGTGTATCATGCTTACAGTTAAGCATGGTGGTGGGAATGTCATAGTCTGGGGTTGCATGAGTGCTTCTGTGGGGGAGCTACAGTTAATTGAGGGATCCATGAATGTAAACATGTACTGTCACATACTAAGGCAGAGCGTAACCCCTCAACCCCACCCACCACTTTTCGGAAACTGGGGCGCAGGTCTGTATTCTAACATGATAACAACCCCAAACACACCTCCAAGAGGATCACTGCCTTGCTAAAGAAACAGAGGGTAAAAGTCAAGATTGTCTCCAGACCTAAATCTTATTGAGCATCTGAGGAGGAGCACAAGACCTCCAACATCCACCAGCTCTGTGATGTCGTCATGAAGGAGTGAAAAAGGATTCCAGTGGTAACCTGGGAACTCTAGTGCAATGTCCAAAAGAGTTAAGGTAGTGCTGGAAAATAATGGTTGCCACATAAAATATTGACACTTTGGGCACAATTTGGCTGTTTTCTCTTAGAGATGTATTCACTTTTGTTACCAGTGGTTTATTTTGAAAGCTCAGCAAATTTACACTGTTAGACAAAAGTGACAATGGATGATTATTTACATTGTATCAAAGTGTCATGAATTCAGTGTTGATGAAAATATATAATAAAAAAGTTACAAACAATGTGACGAGTGTGCTCACTTTCCTTGAGATACTATCTCAGAATATGCAGGGAACAACTTACTATGCTGTATTTCTGAAACAAACAGAGTACATTGAGCCTAAATTAATAAAGCACAAAAAACACGTGCACAAGCTGGAAAGTTGGCCAAACATTTTCTCATGGAATAGTTTATAAAATATGTCATTTATCTTTGTTCTCTTCAGAGATCTGTTTAATGTTCAGCCATGAATTAACAAAACATGTCATCTAACCAGGGGTGCCAAAACTGTGAGTAGGCGTGTTTGGTACTAGTGCAGTTAATGTAATAAAATGACGACAACAACAAAAAACAGACACAAAATGAGATGCACATTTTAATTTGTTTTTGTTAAAGAAATTGTTGGGAGTGTTTCACAAACCTGAACTCTCTAAATTAGTTTATGCTGGTTAAACTGGTTGACCAGCATACCATTGTTCCAAAGTCAACACATATGCTGTGTTTTTGAGATTTTTAGCTTTATAACTAATGTCAGCTTCATAAATGGAAGAAAATGTGCTTTGTTTCTAACCATGATCCGAACATCAACCTTTTCATTATAACCCTCTCTAAAAGTCGATCAAGTATGGGATGTTTGTAATGATGTGGTTTAACACAATTCTCAGTGGGTAGCACTGCTGCCTTAAAGACAGACGGTTCCGGGTTCAATCCCAGCATGGAGTGGCCTGGGTCCTTTCTGTGTGGAGTGTGTGTGGAATCTGCATGTCCTCTCCGTATCTGTGTTGGTTTACTCTGGGTACTCTGGTTTCCTCCCACTGTCCAAATACGTGTGTTGGATTTATTGGTGTCTCTAAAGTAGCCCTTAGTGTGTGACTATGTGTGTGTGCCCTATGATGGATTGGTGCCCCATCTAGGGTTGTTTCTGCCCTTGCGCCCAGAGTCACCAGGATGGGCACCTGCTGGCCCACAACCCTGTGTGAATTAAGCAGAAGATAATGGATGGATGGATGGATGGATGGATGAATGAATAGACATTAGTCATTGTAGCATATTATCTTAGCAGAAGATGCAGGTTACTCCTGGATGTGTGATAAGATATTTTTACATCTGCATTTAACATCAGTACTGCTGTTCCATATGGAGACTTTAGATGGCTGGAGCTTTATTCATTTATGTCAAGTGGAATTAGATCAGCAGTCACTGGATTGAGTTTTATAGGTTGATCATTCCTAAAAATGGTAGTATAATACAGGTAAGCACCATTTAAATGCTACATGCTGTAAATTTAATGACCATCTGTTGAATGTCCATTTGCAACCTAGGTCTTAACAATATTATAGTACAATTATTAAAAGATATTATAAAACATAATAATAAATCAAATTAAACCAGTTTCGTGTGGAGCAAAGTGGAGAAGCTTTGAGATCCCATGTTATGTTTTCCAAAATGTCTAAAGGCTGTAAGTAAAAATCTAAGTATAGATCTGAACAGGTGACAGGATTCCTCTGATTAAAACAACATGCAGCAGGTCATAACCATATCTGAGCTGATGAGAAAATGGAGGAGAAGTCACTCAGTTCCTTTGATCCAAGGCATCTCATAAGACAGGAAAAATGTATCTTTAGAAGTGTATATTATCATCTCAAATAATGTCAATTTAAACCAATATAAAAACAGCAGAGCCAATACTCATATGATGGACAAAAAAACCTTTACACACCCAGCTTTGTCAGGATGTACTGTATGATGATCGGCACTGGGTGGATGCGTCTGTCATATTTCTGCAACAAAATTAGAATTGGTGGAATTCCCTGTAGCATGGGAACACCACACCTCTAAACTGGTTCCACACAACACTACTGCTTTAAGATACACATATATAGGATTCTCAGTGAGATATGTTAAATGGAAACTTTGTAGATCTTAATCAGTCATCACTATAAAAACATGCTTACGTCTGACATTTGGTATGAGTAGCTGAGCAGGTGTATTGAAGCGTACAGTCATACGGGTATAGCAGCAGTGGATCCCAGTTTTATAGTACTTTCTGTGCAGAATTGCATCTCTGGAACTGTGGGGTGACGGTGCTAACCAATGGATCTCCACATCACCTGAAACTATACTGACTATCACAGTTGTTAAAAACAGAGAAATCTCGAGCCATTTTATAGAAAGAGCTATGATTACTAAGTTCAGTATCATCAACACATGATGTTTTCATTTGTTGATGATACTGAACTTAGTAATCGTAGCTCTTCAGGGGTTAAAGCTGCATCATCAGGGATTAAAGTTGCGTTTGTATGTGGTTCAATCAATATGTGGTTAAAAGCATGAAGACACCCATGTCCTTAGTGCTTCTCGCATTACAGACACACCCATTGCTAAGAAATATCTTTACAGTTCTACAGGTCAGGTTTTAAACCTGTGTGGCAACAAGTTCACACTCCCTCCAAAAAGGACCAGGAAGTGTTAAAGCACAAAACATCAGGCCAAAGTATAATCTCAGAATAGTTTTTTGGCTATCATATTTTATTATGTGTGTATTGTTCATATCAGAACAGAAGGAACAATGGGTACATAAAAACGCAAAGTATCAACAGGGTGAGTCATAAGTCACAGGACACATCTTCTGCTGAATTTGGAACTTAGTAGGCAGTCAAAACCATTGTTGAGGTTTCTTGGTCAGTAGCGGTTCTTCAGACGATCACCACGTTTATTGTCGTCCACAGTGACGTAATGAGTAATAAAGGGATGTATGAATAATGTAACAGAGTGTGAAATTTGTGTGAAATTGGTGATCTTTATGGGTGTCGGTTGATGAAATCTGTTGCTATGATACAGCAGCTGCAATCAGAATCATCAATATCATCTTCAGTTACCTGTAACGAACAAAAAAAAGGTTTGAGAGAACTGTTGAACCACAATAGATGTTGCAAATCTGATTGGATTGTAGTAATCAATTTTTGAGACAATTCTGATCTTTGTTGATATACTACATGACCACCTTTCCATTGGAAAAACTTGCCCTTGATCCAATATGGCGGCCATCTTCGGGACATAGCATATGTTTAGCATAGCATTTTTATTTTATTTACTGGGGTATTCAGTGTGTCATTTTCCCTTTTGTTTCTAAAATAAAATGGTGTCTTTTAACTCACCCTGTATACACCTTTGGTTTAAACAGTGGTAATGAAAAAAGGCTTGGCTCTACTGAGAGAATGAAGAAACAGAAACACTCAGTACCAAGCTCTCTATGGCTGAGCTCTGATATTAACGGTGCTATATTGATAAGATGAGATTCTGAGTACTGAAACTTAATAAAAACATCAAATTTCGATCTTTTTGAGTTATCTTGCACTTGGTTCTGATTTGCTGCTACATCACTATCAGCATATGTATTCAAATATTTTCACAACTGTAAGCTTAGATTAGTGTGCAACATACAAAAAGGGTTTACTGAATTCACAGATGTGATTGTTTTAGGTAATTTTCCTTACTTACACTTACTGAGAAAAAATCTCTCTCAAAGAAGATGTTGGGATTAAATGAAACTTCATATGCATGAATAATTCAGCTAGAATATGAGGATACCTGGTTTAACAAAATAATAGTAATAAAGTCTCAGGATAAGCTCACATCAGAAAACTGCAGTCCCTTATGTTTCAGTCAGGGGAATCAGTCTCTGAGATGTGTACCAATCACATTCGGTATTAGGACACCCAGCAACTGAAGTGTAAACACTTACAGCGTAAACCACCAGACCTCCATCTCAATAAAAACATGTTTGTCTGGAACAGCAGATGAAATGCTAAAACAGGTGCAAACAAACTTTATCTGTATTGCACATCCCATCCAGTTAGACTGACAAGAACTTTCGCAAGACACAATCTGACACGAGAACCAGTGCTGTTAAGGTGATGTAACCAAGTAAAACATTTAATACACATACTTAAAAACTTAAATATAACTTAAAACACCTTCTGTCCCATTATACATTTGATACATTTTCTGGATGTTTCGTAGAACAAGTTTGCTGATTATAATCTCGCAAAGAATTTGGTCTGGCAACATAAGGTTTAAATGCTTTATGTAGCTATTAATAAAACACTATTACTAATAACAATTATAACAATAATTACTACTGTACATAACTACTATATAATAATTAGAACAATAATAACAATACTGATAAGTAGTAATGCAAACTCTAAACAAACTACCATTTAAACACACTCAGATGAAGTCTAAAAGTTCACTTGTCCATTTTCTTTTGTGTTTGCCCAGGAAAAAATGTACTGTGAAATTTGACAGAAGAATCATGAAGTGGCCAAATTACCAACAATTCATGGTAAAACTTTATGGCCAAACTGTGGAACTGTCAAGCAATTTACAGTTTTCTTATGAAATCTCATCTCATTTTTTCCTGGGTGTTTTTTGGAATTACACTACTTACAGATCGCTTGTCTTATTTCTTTTCAGTGAAGACTTAATATGGCCTACTGCTAAAGGGTTCTGCACTGACCGTGTTTAACTACATTCCTAATTAATTATGTTTAAATCTTTTTTCATTCAATCCATATATTTGATTTTACCCCTATGTGAATCGTTGACCTATGGTCTCAGTTTCTAGCAATCTGGATTCCATCCTAGTCTTTCTCACACACTCGTCAACACCCTGTGCTGCTGTTAATCCCAATTCCTGGCAAACTGATTTCTCTCATGTGTTTGGCATTCATCATGAGCATGATCACATCCTCTGCTATTAAAACTTCTTGTCTGAAGTGGTCAAGTTCACAGTGATGATAAATGTAAGAGATTCTAATATCAGAGTGAAAATGATAAGTTTATTGAGGAAAACTGTACAATTGAAAATTGAAACTGTAAGTCCTGAGCTCTCCTAAGCTGCTGAACACATAAATGCTTATCCTACTGAAAAATGCCAGCTGGAAGTGCTGCCAGGAGAGGCGTCACATGTCCTGCACATATCGCTGATCTTTTGGTGTCCCTCATATAACTTCTAGGCATTCTTCTAACCAGCAGTTTAGCAGTGTGTCATTTCACAGCAAAGGCAGGATTGAAGCGTTCACCACTAGATCTCCATCATGATCATCGCCAGATCCCAAAAATAACCTGGATTAGTCACTAAAGAGAGGTTCCAATCTGTTTTCTCACTCATGACATCACTGCAAACAAAGGCAATGGCAACAAATGTCCTTCTGTAGTAAAGGTGCCACCTGGTTCTGGATGATGGATAATAAAAATTTGACAGATTTAGTGACAGATTAGTGACAGAACTTCAGCAGATTGTCTTAATGCACTGAGTTGCTAAAGTGTGACGGGCTGATTAGATATTTGCATTAATGAGCAGTTGAACAGGTGTTCCTAATTAAGTATGGTGTAAACAACCGTAAGCAAATGTGAGCTCACGTTGTCTATTAGCAGCTAGTTAGCCTGCTTTTAGGAAGGATATGAAGGCATTTTGAAAAAGTGAGACCCTTTTGTTTTCATTATGCTAACTATGTCCAGGATGTTCCTTAGTTTTGTTGTTGTTTAAAATGACCTGCTCTGCTGAATGTATATATATTGTGGCACTGAGGACTATGGGAAAATCCCAAGAGCTCTCCGTCCATGCTATGTTTATCATGTACACAAGGTCAGGCTTCGCATGCCAGTGCTAAAGATTACCGGTGCAAAGTGTAAACAGGCTGTTCCTTTAAATGTTCAGTCACTGGAGCTCAGCAGCTTGAGACAGAGAGAGAGAGAAAGCTCTACGCATCATGCAGACCTTTAAGGAGCTTATACATGCCTGGGTAGTATGATGCCAGCTAATACCTCTATTTATAGATAATCCATTTTAACCAAATAGGAAAGACAACCCTGATCAAACATAGAGGAATGGTCTAGGGGATCTTTGATTATCAAACACCAAAGTGAGCTAATGCTCAAATCAATGTTCTAAACCATAGGTTTACTGTTTAAAAAGTGTTTAAGTTCTATTTTTATGTAGAAATTTACAATGGAGCATTGTCTCAAAACAGCTTTACAAATTCCTATTATCTAGGTCCAAAGCCCTAAACTGACCAAAATTTATAAGGAAGAACCTTAGGAGAACCATGACTAAAAAGGGATCCAACTACTTTTGCAGACGCTTTTATCCAGAGTGACTTAATTTAGATATTATATAATATTCCAAGTAATTGTGGGTGAGGTGCCTTGCTTAATGTGCCCACAGTGTCAGCTTTGCACAGCTTGAACCCTGTACCTTTTTGTCCATGGTCCTTATCTGCTCTAGTACTACTGTCCATTAGGTACAGTACTGTGCTTAAATCGTAGGCATTCTATTCTATTCATTTTCCAGTTTATATTCTGCTTATTTGTTATGTTTGTAAAGTGCACTCTTTTTCTCTACATGCTCTTATTTGTTCCTCGGCTCTAATAGTTAGGACCCCCACAGGACCAGTACAGATCAGGTACAGGTATTTGGGTAGTGGATCGTTCTGAGCTCTGCATTCACGCTCATGATGTGAGAGTGCATTAGTTTGTGTTGTGCTGGTATGTGTGGATCACACACAGCAGTGCTGCTGGAGTTTTATAACAGAGTCAACCCACTGTCCTCTTTATTAGAGACATTCACCATACTGCTCTACCAGTGCCTGGTAACAGTAAAGCAAGGAGGCTCAAATTCAACCTCAGCCTCATGTAACAGAATGGCTTGGTAGTGGAGTGCTGGATTACAGTGCTGAACAATACTGGTTTATATCCCAATTCTGGTTCCCCAGTGTCAAAAGTCCAGACATTTGGCCTCCTAGCTAGTTAAGTTCAGCTGTACGCTTTCCTGGCACCTCATGGTTGGGTTGTATTTCAAATCCTGGTCCAAATGTGTTTCCTGGACGTTCTGGCCTCACAAAAGACTTATAGAAACCTAATCCATGAAGCTGCAGATGAGCAATTCTTTTGCAGGAACTAACATACTTGTTGCAACACTGTCAGTCTTGTTTAGTGAGCTTGTTTCCATTCCTTGTGTCTGAGCCATTGTTTAGGCCTTTTGGAGTTGTTTTTCACTTCTGGGGTTCACTCTTATAACTGTATTTGCTGAGAAGGTGGCACCCTGCGAAAGTGTCAGTGGTTGTACTATTGACTTTATTTACTGGTAAGATTAAGGCTTGACCAGCTAATCCTGCTGATTAAAATAGATGTCTACATAGTTTTGGCAATGTACTGCATACAAATGTTCGTATTCTCTATTCTATGTGAATAGTAATAGTAGAAATAGTAGTATATGAATAGTAGAATAGTAGAAACGTATGCATATTATGAAATAGGAACATTTCAGAGACTAATGTGGTTTGATGATGGATTGTGGAACAAGTTGTCTGTCGGCTTTAGCCTCTTTGAGCCACAACATCGTTTTTATGTTTCTTAAAAAAATACTCTAGAAATTCCATGATTTGTGTCACAGTTTGTAGACATCTGAGCAAGATAAAATCTTTACAGTGGTGATTTACCTACAGAAGCAGATGTTGAAGTGGAATATAAGAAAATGTAGACAGGCTAATGTTCCCTTCGGACTGGTGATGAGTGAGGACTGGAAATCAGACCATATAAACTAGGGCCAATAACCAGTTTGTCTTTTCTTTTGAATAAAGAATGATATTCAGAGCTGTGGCAGTGCTCAGCATTTTCCAATCCCAAACTGTATAACAATTCTAATGAAGTTCATCAGCTGAAACTCCAAAAGCCAAAAAGCAAGTCCTCCAAGAAATAATTATTGTAATTGACATAAAGTAAATACATCTCATCCCCATGTGTCTCAGATTAAGAACCATTATTAAAGAATTACCATTATAATCTGTTAAGACCATGTTATTTCGTTTGTCTAGCATCTGGATCGCTTTTATCAACATTCATGCTTGATTAGCAGTCAAATGTGTTTCTGGTTGGCAAACTTTTGTATGTTGTATGAGTCTAATCTAGGCATATTTGGACCTGTTTAATCCTGTTTACAAAGTTAAATCGTACTTTTTAGACTCACTTTTTTACATTTTGGTATGTTGTTGACATAAGTATTCAGATGCCTTACTCAGCACCTTTGACAGCGATTACAACCTCCAGTCTTCTTAGATATTGATGACTACATACCTGGATTTATTAATATTCTGCCAGTTGGCTCTGCAGAGCTTCTTAAGCTCTGTCAGGTCTCTCCAGAGGTGTTTGATTGGGTGAGAGACATATACTGAGAGACATATAATGAGAGACATATACTGAGTTGTCACTAAGCCACTTCTGTGGTGTTTTGATAGGGTGCTTAGGGTCATTGACTTGCAGTGGTGCTCGAAAAATTGTTGAATCCTTTAGAATTTTCTGTATTTCTGCATTTCTGCATAATTATTACCTAAAACATCATCGGATTTTCACACAAGTCCTAAAAGTAGATAAAGAGAACCCAGTTATACAAATGAGACAAAAATATTATACTTGGTTATTTATTTATTGAGGAAAATGAACTAATACTACATACTTATGTGAACTACAGTATGTGAACCTTTGCTTTCAGTATCTGGTGTGACCCATCTGTGCAGCAAAAACTGCAACTAAACGTTTCTGGTAACTGTTGATCAGTCCTGCACACCAGCTTGGAGGAATTTTAGCCCACTCCAAACAGAACAGCTTCAACTCTAGAATGTTGGTGGGTTTCCTCACATTAACTGCTCACTTCAGTTCCTTCCTCAACATTTCAATCAAGACTATGATCAAGAATGAAGACTTTGGTCAAGACTTTGACTTGGCCATTCCAAACATTAAATTTATTTTTCTTTAACCATTTTTTCACCATTAACCATTATGGTAGAACGGCTTGTGTGCTTGGGGATGTTGTCTTGCTGCATGACCCACCTTCTCTTGAGATTCAGTTCATGGGCAGATGTCCTGACATTTTCCTTTATAATTATCTGAAATAATTCAGAATTCATTGTTCCATCAATGATGGCAAGCCGTCCTGGCACGTCCTGTTTCACAGATGGGATAAGGTTCTTATGCAGGAATGCAGTGTTTTCTTTGCTCCAAACCTAACGCTTTTCATTTAAACCAAAAAGTTCTATTTTGGACTCATCCGTCCACAAAACATTCTTCTAATAGCCCTCTGGCTTGTCCACGTGATCTTTTGCAAAATGTTCTTTTTGGAGAGCAGGGTCTTTCTTCTTGCAACCCTGCCATGTACATCATTGTTGTTCAGTGTTCTCCTGATAGTGGAGGACTCAATAACAATAACATTAGCCTTCAGTGAGAGAGGTGAGAAAGGCCTTCAGTTGCATAAAAGTTACCCTTGGGTCGTTTGTGACTTTGGAGTGATCTTGGATATTTGGAGTGATTTTTGTTGGTTGACCTCTCCTGAGGAAGGTAACAATGGTCTTGAATTTCCTCCATTTGTACACAATCTGTCTGACTGTGGATTGGTGGATTCTTAAAAGAAATAGTATTGTAACCTTTTCCAGCCTAATGAGCAACAACTCTTTTTCTAAGGTCCTCAGACATCAGACCTTCATGTCATGATACACTTCCACAAACGTGCAGTGAAGAGCAGACTTTGTTAGATCCCTGTTAAATAAAAAAGGCTGCCTGCTTACAATCCCACTGAGGTTCACATACTTTTGCCACGAAGGCATGTGTGTTACTTGGTGTCTCTAAAGTTGTCATTAGTGTGTGAATGTGTGCATGACTGTGTGTGTATGTGTGTGTGCGTGTGTGTGTGTGTGTGTTTTACCTTGAAATTACCCAAGAGCACAGCAGTACTTTGGTTGGAATGTACATTCCTATAGACAGTAATCAAGTGCATGTGCATTTACATTCGCATTTACGACATTTGGCAGACGCCCCTATCCAGAGCGACTTACAACTGATACAGTCTTACAATTCAAGCAGCTGTGGGGTTAAGGATCTTGCTTATAGACTTATAGTAGTTGGCAGGTAGGACTGGAACCCTGGACTGGAGTCCAGTCCTAGGCTACTGCAGTCCCACAGGCTTTTGCTCTGTGTGTGGCTTATTATTATCTGTGAAACTTTCCATAGACAGGTAAAAAACTAAATGTCATTGCAATGTGTCTGAATATTTGTGTAAGGGAAAATGTCCAAAATACTGATTTCACATTATGGGGATAAACGTGAAAAAAAAGTTTTTATTGCCTCACTAGCTTATTTCAAAGAATTACATTAATAGTCTTTATGAAACTAAAAGTAAACATTCAAAGCTTTGTTTAATTTGAACACTTTAAACAGAATATTGTATTATGTTATTTTTGTGACCAGTATATTTTAATTAATTACAATTGTTAAGCAAGGGGTCATTAAAGCAAACGTATGTTGATCAGTAATGATTAAAGCGCACCAAGCTGTATAATATTGCTGTAATAACCCTATCATATAAAAGTGTAGATCACAGTTCCCTTCCTGACATTATGACTGGTAAACACAACATAAACAATAAAAAACATACCACTCCCTACTGAAACAAGACTAGACATGCTTCTCCTGAAACGTGCACAAGTGTTTTTTTCTGACACCACACCCTTGAGTCTTAACTCATTCAAATGAATAATAAAATCCTTAAAGGTTAACAGTACATGTATTTATAGCAACACAATGTCATAGGAGGTCCTCCTAATAACCAAAGCTTAATCCTCTAAACACTGAGTAGAAGAGTAGATCAAATACTACACAGAGATACTTAAGTATCCTACTCCAATACACACACACACACACACACACACAAACAAGTGTGTGTCTAT
>JAUZST010000430.1:0-47991 GCA_034779995.1 Parotocinclus haroldoi
AAAAGTATTTGCTCACGTGCCTTGACTCACATATGAGCTTTAGTGACATCCCATTTCTAATCCATAGCGTTCAATATGATGTTGGTCCACCCTTTGCAGCTAAAACAGCTTCAACTCTTCTATGAAGGCTGTCCACAAGGTTTAGGAGTGCGTTTACGGGGAGTTTTTATCATTCTTCCAGAAGCGCATTTATGAGGTCACATACTGATGTTGGACACTCAGTCTTAGACTCTCAGCTCTTAGTCGCCGCTCTAATTCATTCCAAAGGTGTTCTATCGGGTTGAGGTCAGGACTCTGTACAGTTAATAGTTCATGCAGTATATTTCAGATTCATATATAGTTTCTTATATGTTTCTTTCTTTTACCACAGCCTGTATTATCTTGTACTTAAAAAAATTTTGTGAAAAAAAATTTAATGGTACTGCTTTAAAAAAAAGATAACATATGTATCGATGTGATTATCTCTAATTTAGGATAAAGAGGCTAAGACTAGTACATTTAAGAGGAACCATACATGTTTACATTTCAATTGTATGTCAAAATAAAGTCTTGACATTGCTCTCAATAACTTTAGACAGATATGAACCATTTATGTGGAAGATATTTTGCAGTTCCCACAAAGTAACACTGTGGGCTGTTCCAACCTTGTCAGAATAGATTGTCACAAGCAAAGGGCTTCAAAAAATTAAAATAAAACATTTCATTAATAGTGCATTACACTATTATATTATTATAATTAACATTATTAGATTTAAATACATTTTAAATATACTTCATACAGAAGGATGTGCTGAAAGTACACAATACACAAGTATGTATTGGACTGCTTTAACTGACAGTATTTTAGGCTATCATATGAATTTAATTCTATTAATGTATGTCATTTACTGCAAATTATTTTGTATGTTGTGATGAAGTATGTGTGCATTTGTAATTTTATTTGCTTAGGAAATTGAAGAGTTGATGGCCCAAATTTATCAAACAGTGGCTAAGGTGGATATAGCCTTTTCTCTCCCTGACCTAGCCTCTGCTCTCAAAGAAATCCAGTCCCAGTATGACTCAATTGCTGTACGGAACTTGCAGGTAAACATTTGGAACAAAAAAAGGGTACTTTTCTAATTCAAGTTAAATGTGAAATTTAACCCATGACAGGCCTGTCATTTACTTTGAGAGTCTTTTTCATATATATTGTTATTCTTTTGAAAATATATTTAACTACTTAATAATACAGTATATAGTATTTTTTAAGTTTCAAACTAACTTTTCATAATTAATTTATAGCTTGCTACTTTATATCCTGGTAGTCAAAATGATGATTCAATGACAAGTTTGTTAACTTTAGTAATAAATATGCAAGTATAAATTTTGATGGAATGAAAATGTGTTTGTGCTTTAGATACATAAGTCATAAACATTATATAAATGTGTAATTTTATTACCTGATCCTGACCAAAAAGTTTCTTTTGCATCATCCCATATTTGGTTATGTTTTCCCTTTGCATGGTTATCATCAGGAAATGGACGCCCTGTATAAAACAAAATTTCAGGACTTGAGCACAACATCAACACGGCATGTGGAATCTGTACGGGGAATTAGAGAAGAAGTTGTAAACTACAAAAAAGATGCAAGTGCATTATCTTTTAAAATCTTTTTCTCTTGCAACTATCAATTCCGGTTCATATAACTGTAAAGCCATTGGTCTCAAAATGTATGCCCACAGATTCAAAATAAGCAGCGGGAACTGGATGCTCTTAACACAAAATATGAGACTTTGCAGGCCCAAATTCACGACAACCAGGAGAAATACAGGAAGGTGGAAGAGAATTTACAGGTACAGTGAAGTTTGTGCTGTGCACATAAAAACAAGTCAAAGGTTGTCATTATTTGTCAATGAAGTTACAACATTAGACATCAATACATTTATTACATCTTGTTTACCATTTAGCAAAAATGATTTAAAAGTTTATTTCATATATTCCATTTGTTTTGTAGGCCCGCATTGAAGCACTAAAGATGGATATGAAGACAGTGAAAGAGAAGATAGCTCTGCTGCTGAAAGAGTATCAAGACCTCCTCAATGTGAAGATGGCTCTTGAGATTGAAATCACCACCTATAGGTACTTAACTGCATCAAATTAAAACTTACAGTAAAGTGACATATTTGACCTATAAGAAGCAGCAGGATAAATGAAGTAGCATTCTCTCAGCTGGGAATACTTGCCCTACAGTAAGTAAAATGTCATTAATTATTTCTGTGTTTTTTGAGGAAACTGATTGAGGGTGAGGACACTCGGCTTTCATCAATGGTGCAAGGCCTGTCTCTGATGAGCCTCAGTGCCTCAGGGGTCAGGGTGAGTGGAACGTTGGCTGGAATGGCTGGTGGAGTAACTACAACTTCATCAAAAATGTCATCATCCTCAAATGGCCTCCAGGCAACTGCTGACGAATTTACCCAGGAGCAAGCCGTGGAGATGACAGAGAGGAAGACTGTCCTCATTAGGTAAGTGCAGCCTGTTGTTTCATGGAAATCACAGATACAGCATTCGTATTATACCATCTATTAAGTCTTGCTGATTAGCCATATATATACTGGTACAGTATTATACTTCTGTTGTACAATTTATTGATACAAATACAATCTTTTTAGAACAGTTAGAACAGATGAGGACACCATTCAGAGGGACACAGAGGAACGTACTATAACTATCTCTGGAGCAGCAGATGAGATGGATATGTAAACGAAAACGAATCTGTGTGATCCATGGACCTTGTACCAGACTGTTCAACCCTCCACTCTTCATGTAGTAAACATAAAACAACTGAAACTGGAAATTACAGTACAATTTTCTATTCAGATACTGTATATCCACTATATTCCACTGCATTTTATGGTCACTGAAACTGTTTCTGCTTCACCTAAGCAGGGTTACAAAGATGAACGATTTGTTTACCCGTGTAATATCTGATCTGTGAGTAAAGGAGACCTACACAAGAGATAATATAAACAACTCCATGTTACTACTCCCTATCTACTTCATCCTGCTTCTCTGCCAAAACTAAATTGCCAAGGCACTGTTTTCAAGCTATTAATGTCTGATGTGTTCTCTGATTCTGTTCAAACACATGCAAAAATAAACTTGTATGCAAAGCAATGGATTTTTAATGCTTGGGAAGTTTATTGTTGGGTCGAACTCATGTTGAGAGATACCTATTCAATAAAAGTAGGTATTAAAGATGAAAATATTTATATATTTAGTAATAACTTTGATTCACCCTTTCACATTTCAGTTTTAATTGGGATGTTACCATTATTGTAACTCATATTTTCATTATTATTATTATTATTATTATTATTAATAATAATAATAATAATAATAATAAAACTTGTATTGTTTCTATATGGTAAGTAGTAGTAAAGTTCATGCAGTTTCATACAAAAACATTTTCGGCTTACTATACTGCTCACAAAAATTAGAGGTTACTTCAAAATGAAATACCCATAAATAAATATACCCTATTTTTGTGAGCAGTATATGTTGTTTATTATAATAAAACTTATAGTATCTTACAAAAGTGAGTTCACCCCTCAAACTATTTGATTATATCTTTTAATAGGACACACTGAAGATATGACACTTTGATTCAATGTAAAGTAGTCAGTCTACAGGTTGTATAATGGTGTCAATTTACAGTACCCTCAAAACAATTCAAGACTGCCATTAATGTCTAAACTGCTGGCAACAAAAGTGAGTACACCCTTAAGTGAAAATGGCCAAATTGTGCCCAAAGTGTCAATATTTTGTAGCCAGCATTATTTTCCAGCACTGCCCTAACTTTCTTAAGCATGGAGTTCACTAGAGCTTCACAGGTTACTCCCATAATCCTCTTCCACTCCTCCAATTTGATGTCATAGAGGTGGTGGATATTAGAGACCTTGCACTCCTCCACAGATGCTCAATAGGGTTTAGGTCTTTGAGACATGCTTGACCAGTCCAGCACCTTTACCTTCAGTTCCTTTAGCAAGGCAGTGGTCATCTTGGAGGGGTGTTTTTGGTCTTTTTCCATGTTAGAATACTGCCCTGCTGCCCAGTTTTCATTTTTTCATGGATTTTCTGGTCCCCTTAATGAACTGTAGCTCCCAGCAGCACTCATGTAGCCCCAAACCATGACATTCCCACAACCATGCTTGACTGTAGGCAAAACACACTTGTCTTTGTACTCCTTACCTGGTTCCAACCACACACGCTTCACACCATCTGAGCCATCTTATCTTGGTCTCATCAGACGACAAGACATGGTTCCAGTAATCTTTCTTGTCTTCAGCAAACTGTTTGCAGGGTTTTTTTGTGCTAATTGTTTATTTACTGTAAATGCCTAAAATCTATTGTGTAAAAGTTTTGTAGGACCTACTGATTATTGTGTATTTTCTCACAACACCACAACGCATGTCGATACTCAAACATTTAGAACACACATACACACATTCATGTGTACATTATATGCACTTAAGCAATAGGGGACTCTGTGTTATGTGCTATCGCAAACAACATCATGGCTAGATTTTAGATGTGATTTCAGGCTGACAATTAAAAAGTAAATAAGATTGTACTTGCATTTTTAGGGTTTTGGGACTAAAAGACATGCCTATGCTGTTCACCGATGGTCCCCATTTAACTTTAGAGGTCAGACGTTTCCTTTAGTTTTTAATCAAGTTTCCACACACTGCAGCAGGGATTTTGGCCAACTACTCTATACAGATCTTCTCCAGATATTTCAGGTTTCAGAGTTTTATCTGGTACCTTTAACATGTGGACAGGTGTCCTTTATACAAGCAATGATTTCAAACAGGTACAGTTACTGCAGGTAATTAGTACAGAACGACTCTTTAAAAAAAACAGACAGATCTGTGAGAGCAAGAATTCTTGCTGATCTTGCTGATCAAATAATTATTTAATGCAAAATAATTATTTAAAAATATTACAGTGTGTCTTTCTGGATTTTAGATTTAATCTCTTACAGTCAAAGTGTACCTAAAATGACAGACCTGTTTACTATTTGTAGGTGGGACAATTTGCAAAATCGTGTGTATATATTATATTACAGTATATATCAGTGTACTTTTCTGCCGTCACAGTAGTGTAAATTACCTTTGCCAAGGGCACTTTACGCAGGGACATTTTTTGAATGTGAATGCCTTGCATAAGTCCTTGTTATTGATAGGCTTCGAGGTACATTGTTTTTAAACGTTTCAATAATTTTCTCACACAGTTGTTAATAAACTGGAGAGTCTCTGTCCATCTTTGCTCCTCAGTGATTCAACCATTCCTAGATGCTGCTTTTGTGACAAGTTCAATCACCTGTTTAAAATGGCATTTTTATTCAGTTTTTTAAATTTATTACTAGCACTAAAGTGCCCCATCCCAGCTTTTGTTGGAATGTGTTTCAGGAGTGTGGAGGAATGCAGGAATGAATGTTTTTAGCTAATTAAATTATTTGACACACAAAACATACAGTGTTCATACTATCTGCAATGAAATAAAAGTCCAAATAACATTAAGAAACACTGTGCTTTCTTTTTATGAATGAACTTCAATAACTACTCATGTCCCCACACCATTACACTACATCAGCCTGGACTGCTGACACCCTACAGGTTGGATCAATGAATTCAAGCTGCTGCCGCCAAGGTTCTTCAACTTCATATGTCTCCATGTTTGACGTGTTGTAGATTTTGAGATACATTTCCACTCACCACAATTCTACAGCATGGTTATCTGTAGTCTTTCTGTCAGCCTAAACCAGACTTACCATCCTTCAACAAAGTATTTAAACCCTCACAAATGCTGCTCAGCATTGATTTTCTTCCTATAGTACATCATTCTGAATAAAGTCTAGACACTGTTGTATGTGAAAATCTAATAAGTTATAGAAATATGCAAATCAGTCTTTCTGGATCAAACAATTATTATACTTTCACTGAGATCACATTTTTCCTCCTTTTGATGGTTTATGGTGAACATTAATGAAGACAACTAAAACAATATCTGCATAGTTTTATGCATTGAACTGATGCCATGGATTAGATATCTGTGGGCAATAGTGTAAGTATAGCTTCATAAATTCATAGGGAATGAGGAACTGGTGTTGCAGTTTCAAATAAGATTAACAAATATATATATATAATATTTATAGAAATATTTTTATATCTAGTACCATTTGTACCTAAAAGTAATGGATGTGCATAAACCAACTTTTTATATCTCTTAGAAATAGACAGCTTTGAATAAAGAGAAAAGACACAATAATCTCTGCATAAAGGCCTTTTTGAGCAAATAGTCTTGCACTTCAGCTCTTGCATAAAAAATATTTTCATTTAAAATAATATAAAACATTAGATTGCCTATGTATGTAATCACTGTCTAAAGTCAACACAACTGCACGTGTGAGCATGTGGATGTGTGTGTTTGTGTGTGTATGGGTGGGTGTGTGTTTAATTGTGTGGAGAGGAAGTAAGGATAATTCTTAATTTTGTTGACTTTTGTCAAATTTACAGAGTTTAAAACATTTTTTTAAAAACACCTTATTCTTGTGGAACGTGTGCTACTTTTTCCTACTTATTTTACCTGCATTACCCCAATAAAATATTTAATTGTTTTTCATCCACTTTATAATCCCTTGTGCAGAATGAGCAAATCAAAAGTAAGGCATAAGCTAAGTCAATATGAAATAAGCAGCCCACTGCAATAGTTAAGAGTTATGGCGCTTAAAAAATTTGAGCAGCAAGTCATATGGAATAATTGATAAAAGCTCGTCAGATGGTCAATACAATACCGGGGTAGATCATTATTTATGTGCTTTTTGTGGGGAAACCCTTTTACAACAAATACTCATAAAATCCACCATTTGTTTGAAATGCGTCAATACTCACTACGTAAACACATCAATATTTACCACGCTATTCTTCTTGCCATTTTTTCAATGAATAAGAGGCACTGGTTGGCTTTTAACTCGTCACTGGTATGAAAAAGTTTTTATTCATTTTCCTATTAAAAATCTTACCAACATTGGTTTATACCCCCCTGCACAAAACGTCCCAGAGGGATTATTTTTTTCTGAAGATATTTTTTGAAGCCCTTCCCCCGAGTTAATCAATGTGCTTTGACCTATCACCACAGATGCAGTTCATTAAGCAAAGCGCTTGTTGTGTGTGTGTAGGAATTCTTGCACTGCTCACCTTATAAATAAGAGCAACACAAACTGCATTTAAACACTTCTCTGACTTCTATAACCTACAACAGCAACCTCTCACTACAACGCATCAGAAAAGGACATTAGGAGCCATGAAAGTAAGTTTATCTACATTAATCCTAAATGCAGGCTAATTTAAATTTGTGACCTATCCCAGATATTTAAAAAATTAAGTGTGCTTCTGTAGCCTACTGTGTGGAACACACAGAAAACCAAACCAAAAAAAAAGTTGGTTTTCCAGAACAGACCAATACTTTTAGTGATGATACTGTAGTTGAAGTAACTGTAGCCTGGCAAAGCAGATATTTTTAGTATTTTCCGTAATCGAAGTATAGGTTTTTTTTTCAACATATAATTAGCATAAATACATCTACAGACTTTCAATGTACACATTTAAGTCAAGCTTTGGATGTTTATTAAATAATATGGGATTTGTTAGTATGCAACCTCAATGGGGAATACCTGGTTCTTGTAAGTTTAGCGTAGTTTAAAAATTTCACTCTCTATAGCATATGACGCATTAATTACACCCATAAGGCCTAAATGAAGTCAGTATCATGGCCTTGCTAATTATTTAGGTAACTAGGTAAACATATTTGAGCATTTTTGTTCTATAATACATGCTAAAGTCTCTATATGTATATGTATGTGTGTGTTTGTGTGTGTGTGTGTCTGTCTGTCTGTCTGTCTGTCAGAGTATGAAGACACTGGCAGCATACGCGCTTGCACTTTTCCTTCTGTCTACGCTGGTGTCGCATGTGTGCAGCGTGCCTAAAGTAACGTATATTAAAGATTCAGCAACTAATGGTTTTGCTGTAGTTGCTTTTGTTGTGAAACATAAAAATGATCTGGTAACAAAAACCTTGTTTTCTCTTTTCAAGGGCAGCTCCCAGCGTCGCAATTGGACGCCCCAGGCAATGCTGTACCTCAAAGGGACACGTATGTAACTTCTGAGAAATTAAATCCATAAACTGTCAGTCCCAAGCAGATTGATAGCTACCATTAACTTTTTGTCTAATTTTACTGATGATGTCTTGTTCTTACAGAAGGCAGGCGCTTTGTGTCAGTAGACAGAAATGAGGGAGATGTTTATGACTCTCTCCATTTAGGTGCAGTTGTAATTTTAACTATAATAATTTGATGCTAAATTATAATTAATTTACACACACCATGCACCTTTAGACAATCTTTCTGTCTTTTTCTATAAAGAAACACGAAGTCAAAACACAGAGAATCTGAGTGTATCAAAGGCTGCCACAGTACTCCTTAACTTTCTCGAACAAGCCAAAGATGAAGGTTGGTATTATTTGGTATGTTGTCTTCATGTCTATTTGTAATGTATATAAATCTCTCTCTCCTTCTCTCTCCCACTCTCACTCACTCTGTCTTTCATATTTTAGGAGATGATAATGGACTGCTCTTCCAAGATGGATCAATTTGGAAAAGAGAATATTTCTGAAATATTGCCTGATTAATTACAGTACAACTGTCAACTTTTAATTTATTTGAATAATATTGTTAGAGGAACACTTCTCGGTTAATGTTTTGTAAACTACTGGGTTTAAATGACTGGGTGTTTGTCGTGATTAAAATGAATTTGCATTAATAGCTGTTGAACTGTTCCATTGCATTTTCATATAAGTGCACATTTTACACAAATGCGTGGGCTATAAATCAAATATACTTGCACAGACTTGCCCTTGTTTTAAGACACTCGGTACTCTGTATGGTGCAGTGTTGTGGGCTGCTTTTATTTCCTATTCCCTTCTTCCTGCTTCTTCTTACCCCCTGGCTCCTAGAGTGAAGGGTGCCTTGATGTTCATTCTGTCCCTCTCTTCCTCATCTTCTTCATTGTAAGGTTCACTATCATCCTCATCCTCAACATCACTATGATGGGGAGTGGAGTGGAGAGAGGCTGAAGGAGATGGAGGGACAGAAGGGGGTCGGGGGTATCGGAAGCCTTGAACCTGAATGCATACACACATTTGACTGAAATTGACAACAAAATTTCATTATATTCCAAACTCTCATACATCATTAACACGACCATACGACACAGGAATTTGCATACTTTGCAAATCTCTGAGGACTGAACTACAATCTAACTAATCTCCATTTGTTATTAGAAAGAACAACCCCAACTTGGGTTTCTCATAGTACTTGTCAACTATAGGCTTTACTACAAATAAAATGTGTACAGAAAAAAAACAGTCATATATAAGCATAAGCATATTAACCCGGATTCTGATTTTAATTAATGGAAATATGTAAACTGTATTTTGAAACTACCAATATTGAAAAGTACTATTATATGCTGAAATAAATTTAAGAAAATATAAAGTTATTACTTAGAAGAACTAATAATATGTGTAATTCACTTAGTAATCATCAAGGGTGCAAATACAGCTAATTATTCACACTTAATATTATATTTCTCGTATACAACACATTGTATGTATCAAATGCCATCCCACGTTGCGTAACTAACTGAGAAAAAAATGCTTCTTCCATAGAAGAAGGAGCTTGTTAATGCAAATGTCATTGAAATGTTGGTTACTGTGGTTTTTGCTTCGAATAAATAAAATGCAAAAAAGGAGATCTCCTATTCTGTACTCATTACTTGTATTAATTGCACCTGTTTGAACTTGTTACCTGTATAAAAGACACCTGTCCACATACTCAATCAATCAAACTCCAGTCTCTCCTGTTACAGAGGGGGGTCCTAGGGATCCCCCACGATGTTTAGACCGGAGCCCAAAATGCATGATCCACAGACAGACATTTTTAAATAACATAAGGATGGTCGGGCAGAACCGAAAACGAAAGGGAAGGAACCTAGGTCTGGCAGCAACAGAGTGAAGAATCCAGTACTCATCCGGGTGAGAAGTCCGACGCTAAGAGAAAGGACCTCGCGGCTGTTGGGAACACCAACCTCGCCTCAAGAAGACCGAGCCTCCGACAAGGCACGGGAGTGAGGTTAGTCATGGTAGTCCTCCCATAGGGAATCAGACGCTTGGAAAAAGCATCTTGCAGCTGTTGAAAGCGCCAACCTAGCCTTAGGAACACCGAGGAATCGACGAGACGCGAGAGGGAGGTTGTCCCTGGGAGTCCAACCTTAGGAGCTCAATGCTCCCCATGGGACGAGCAGGTGGAGCCGGAAAGCTGGAGTCATGTAAAGGACAAAAACGTCCTGGGAGCCAAGAGTTCGAAAACAGATAGGGAGATGAGAGTCTGAATACAGCTTGGGAGCCGAGAGTTCGAAAATGGCTCGGGATCCGAGAATTCAAAAACACCTAAACTAAAGACTGCCTGAACCAGAAAGGAAATAAAAGAAACAAAAGAGAAGAAAACAGAACGGCTTATGAGCCGAGGAATCAGAACAGCGTATGAGCCGAGATTCTGAATGGCGTACGAGCCGAGGGTCAGAACTAAACGCTAACCAAAACCAAATTAAACAAACATGGACTAAATGAACAGGAATACTAAATGAGAGCTTGAAAACTAACTCTAAAGATAACTAGACATAGCACGTACAACAAACAGAAAATCAAACAATGAGCCAGTGAACACAAACATGAACACAGGGCTTAAATAATCAACATGTAATCAAAGGAACAGAAAAAAGGGGTGCAAAATAAGGGGAACGTGACAGCGATGTGCGGAACGGGGGAAAATGTAAACAAAACCAAAGGAAGTGGGGAAAAATAAGAATAAGCAGCAAAACAGAAACAGTCGTGGCACAAGCCCTAACATCTCCACCTTGCCCAAGATCAAAGAGCTATCTATGGACACCAAGGCAAAATGTAAGACCTGCACAAGGTTGAGATGGACTACATGACAATATGTAAGCAGCTTGGTAAGAAGGCAACAACTATTTGTGCAATTATTAGAAAATGTAAAAAGCACAAGATGATTCACCTCCTGGGGTAAGAATGATTGTGAGAAAACACAGGAAATAGCCAAGAACTACAACTTAGTTGGTCAAGAGACCTGGTGAAGAGAGCTGAGCCACAGTCTCAAAAAAGACCAGTAGTAACACAATATGCTGTCATGAATTAAAATTCTGCAGGGCATGCAAGGTCCTCCTGATCACGCCAGGAAATGTCCAAGTTTGCCCATGACCATCTGGATGATCCAGAGGAGACATGGAAGAAGGTCATGTAGTCAGATGAGACCAAAATAGAGCTTTTTGGTATGAACTGCATTTGGAGAAGGAAGAAAGATGAGAACACCATCCAATTCATTAAGCATGGGTTGAAAACATCATACTTTGGGACTGCTTTTCTGCAAAGTGGACACGATGACTGCACCATATTGAAGGGAGGATGGATGGGGTCATGTATCATGAGATTTTGGCCAACAACCTCCATCTTTCAGTAAAAGCATTGAAGATGTGTCGTGGCTGGATCCAAATCTGTGCCCTATAGAAAAATTTTGTAAGGAGCCGAAACTGAAAAATCTGAAAATCTGAAAAATCTGAAATCCTTGCTGCAGTGTGATTAAGAACTACAGGAAAGTCTGACCACTAATTGCAAACAAAAGTTTCTGTACCAAATATTAAGTTCTGTTTTTCTATTGTATCAAATCCTTATTTCATGCAATTGTCTGGATTGTCTCTCTTACTACTAAGGTAAGATAAAAAAAAATACTTTTTAGGTTAAAGAACTTGCAAAATCAGCAGTGTATCAAATACTTATTTTCCCCACTGTATTCATTAGTCCAATGTCTGTCTGTCGATTGTTTAAGGCGACCCATATTTACACAACAGAACTTATTCCACATGGCACATTTAGAAATCATGCTGCCTAATCCTACTTATATACAGAGATGATGAAATTCCACTAAATTCACAATTTAAAGTATTTGTCAATGTCCGTATTGAATAGCTAAAAGAGAATAGATTATATTATAGGAAAATAAGACAAGAAAATTCAGATTTTGTTTAGTCAATAATAGATGTGATTCAAATATTTTTAATCTTATATTAAATAAATATTATGACATGTATTACTGCAGAGTGAGGGTATAGAGTGTGGAGGGAATGTTCACCTGTGGAGGTGTCAGAGTGTCCATTTGAAATTTTTCAGGAAACGCTCGGCTGAGGGACAGATGTCTGGCATGCATGTAGAACTACAGCAGAAAGTGTAATTTTAAATAAAAAGTTACTTAATTTAAAATAATATCAATCAAATTGGTAATTAAGTCATTCAGTCATCCAGGTCATGTAAGACTTAATTTTTTGAGTTGAAAGCAGTTGCAATTCTTGGTTCCTAAAGACGTTTCACCTTAGATTCCAAAGACTTCTTTAGTTCTCTGGGACTCCCCATCAGCTTCTCCAACTGAAGTAGCCTTTGGGATTAGAGGTGAAACATCTTCAAGAAAAAGAAGTCAAATTGCCTTCAACTCAATCACTCAAGTCTATTGGCAGTGAAACTTAAATTCTGGAGATGAATTCAGAAATGTTCATTGTATAATGCTAACATCATGTTGCCTTTATGGAGCAAACATATGACTACAGCAAACTGTACTGCAGCAAATTATATATTATAATTTTTTGCTTTCTACTAACGTTATTACTGCAGTGCTGATAAAATGTAAAAAAACAGGAACAATAATAATAAAATAAGTTATGATAAAAATAACTGTTACTCTAGACACTTGAATGCAGTGTTTCCTCACCCGGCCAAGGTATCTCCAGTCGAGCAGGTCTGATAGTCTTTCAGTGCGGTTGCGTTGAATAACACGCTGACGCCGTGACTGTTGGCAGAATGTGAACATGAACTGAGTCAGCTGATTACATGACTCATCTGCTGCGCGAAATCGCCGGTCCACTATGTAGATCCCTATATAGAAAAGAGACAGAATCAGTGCCAGATAAAATACCACATTTTTAACAAGCAATATGAAAGGTATAGAAATAGGAAGTCCATTATTTTTGTATATTATTTTTTTATCCATATATGTATGGTGTTAACCATATAGGCATACTGTATGCTCTCTATTGACCCTTTAAGGTTATTCTTACCCAGTTGAAAAAATTACTTTTAAACTATAACACTATCTGCCTTAATTTAAAAATGCCACATCACTCAACTTAAAACATATATACATTACTATGACCAATAGAGAATTGGCAATCGGTGCCCTGTGCAGGGCTGAGCCTGCCTTGTGGCTTGTTTTGCTACTTATTCCCCAGCCCTCCATGTTAAACAAGTGTAACATGCCACATGTGAAAGAATAAATTACTCACTACAGTACTGGGATAGCAAATTGTATGTATCCATGGATACAACAACGAAAGATTAAGAAAATATTGTTTAAGTCACTCACCATATGCAGAAGGATCTGATACGTGTTCCTCCATGAAACAGCCAAACCCAGAGAGGTTAGTTGTTACACTTGGAATGCCCATGACTGTGCACTCACCTGACCATAGGGTTCATAGACAATGTAAATATAATAAAATTAGCAATGTTTTTTTCACAAAGCAGCATGATTACAGTCAGCAAATTACATGTACTATATTTCCTCAATTAAGAGAACAGAACAAAAGGAGGTTAAGAGGAAATGTATATAAATGAGAAAATTGTATGGTTTTCATAAACAAATGGGATATCAAAATGAACAGTTGTCACTTGACCTGGATTTCATTGAACAAGTAATTCATACTTTTATACCTACTAATTTTTTTTCTCAGGTGACCTATCAAACCACAAACAGCATCTTCTTCACAAACTACCAATGTTCAGCCAACCAAAACCGTTTTTGGTTGTAAAATAAAACAGAATTCTCAAGCAGAAAGTTTATGAAACAGTGTAGTGCATAAGTAACTATTCGAAAATAGCTTTGATACACTGCCGACCTTGCAAGTTTTCCCACCTACAAAGAATGGAGAGGTCTGTAATTTTTATTGTAAGTATACATCAACTGTGGGAGACAATAGAATACATACATTTGACCCAATAGAAAAGCAGAACTTAATATTTGGTACAGAGAACTTAGAGATTTGTAGTTCTTGACCAAGCTTTCAGTTTAAGTCGGACTTTCAGATCTCATTAAAGATTTTCTATTGGGTTCAGGTCTAGAGACTGGCTAGGCCACTCCAGAACCTTGGCATGCTTCGTATGGAGCCACTCCTTACTTACTTCCCTGGCAGTGTGTTTCTGGTCATTGTCATGGTGGAAGACCAGCCATGACCCATGTTCAATGTTTTTACTGAGGGAAGAAGGTTGTTGGCCAATTCTCGTGATGCATGACCCCAACCATCCTCCATTCAATACAACGCACTCATCCTGTCCCCTTTGCAGAAAGCACCCTCAAAGTATGATGTTTCCACCCCCATGCTTAACGGTTGGGATGGTGTTCTCATCTTTCTTCTTACTCCATACACGATGAGTGGAGTTCATACCAAAAAGTTCTATTTTGGTCTCATCTGACCACATGACCTCTTTCAATGCCTCCTCTCAATAATCCAGATGGCCAGTGGTGAATTTGTCTTTCACAGCTGAAGTGTGCCTACCAAAAAAATTACAGACCTCTCCATTCTTTGTAGGCAGAATTGCAAAATTCTTAGACATACACCATATGTCAAATGACACTTATGGTGTCTTTCAGATGTTACGAAAAATTTACACATCAGGTCAGATGGCGTTGTAAATTTTGTTCGTATTTACATTTTGGCTCTAGAAAATTTTTTATGGCCATTTACAAAAATCATTCTGCTCACGTTTCATGAATGAGGCCTTCTGACTTTGAGCCAGTGGCTGCTCCCCAATAGCAGTTGCTGATCTTACTAATGTTCTTATGGCTTTACAATGCACCACACATGTAATTTCTATTTTACATATGTATACTATTGGAAATATACTATATACTAGCTGTAGTATCATTGGTATTGGTAGTATCATTTGTTTGTGTGATATATGTAGAAAGTAAGTGAGTGTGATGTAGAAATGCACATGTGTAACCTGGTGTGTAGCCCCACGGTTCATAGTAAGAGGGAAACACCCCCAAATGGCATCCACGTACAAACTCCTCATAGTCCATGGGCAGCAGGGGGCTGGTGGATGAGAGGAACTCTGGGTGGAATACAACCTGGAGCAGCAAAGTCATTATGACAAACATTATGACACTACTCACCTTCTTTCATACTCATCACAAAAGATTGCATAAATTGTACAAATGTTATATGATTTTGTGCAACAATTTTGTGCACACGTTTTGCAGTGAAGCTGAAGTTTATAAATTTAGAGTGTACCTTGACTCTGTCGTTGCGGCTGTTGAAAAGCCCAATGCGACGGATATTACTCAAGATTGGGTCAGTTGAGTCATCTAGCATGTTGTGAGTGGTCACTGGAGGGAGGGTGTGTCTCTGTATGGATTTATTTGCAGGTAAAGGAGATGTAGGTAATGTATCGAAAACATGTGATACAAATTAGAAATCAGTAAGGGTATTGTATCAAGACATTATTTAGAGGCAGCACAGAAATGAGATCCACATCAGTTCAGCTGTTCACCATAGACTTCACCCAGTTAAAATATATTGAGTAAAAAGTTCAAATATATTGAGCGACAGTTTATTACCCTTGTGCCTGCAGCATTGATACTGCAGCAAATATACATATAGCAATCAATTCAATAACAATTCAATCTATTGGCTGGTATTTACAAGATAATTAAATAATAATTGGATACAGCCACAGAGCAGGAGGCGGTTATTGGGGTTCCATCACAAATTCTTAAATGCAGCACAAATTACTCATCACACTGCCCTAAAGCTGTCATTTACTCTTAGCTCTTTTCTAAAAAGATGAGCATGAGCAATGAATTAAAACAGGAAACAGCTAGAATTTCTAGTTTTATGTATGTATCTACTATTGTAGATTCCAATATGCATAATATTAATCAAACACACTGCCACAAGTACTGTCTGTGCTGAATATTTCTTATTAGTGGAGTGCCTATTTCAGTCACACATACTGCTAATACAGTATGTGGATAACAGTATATGTGTACAAGATTCCAGTGTATATAGAGAAACAATGGCTGTTGAACATGGCATATGATGTATGAACATGGTGATGACTCAGTCCTTACTCAGCTACAACTGGTTTTAATTTGTTACGACTTTTGACAGTTGTTCTGATGCCATCTAGTTCCTTGTGATAGTAGGACCAGATCAGTAATCAGAGCGTAATTTGGCAATGGTAATTTCAATATTAACATTTGTTATGTTTGTGTTTTATGCAGGTATTTGAACAATACTGGGCAAAATTACAAAACAAACTTATATATTACAATTCAGCAATTAAACAACTCTGTCACATATGTTTGATGTAAGTTGAACAGGTCTTAAACTTTTGAGTACAATTTTAAATTATTATAGGAGTGAGTAGAATGATCAGTCTGACCTGTGTGGCATAAATTGCCCTCTTCATTATTGTGAAGTCATCTTTTTCTAAGATCTTATTCATGTCCGGGATCTCTCCCCTGCAATCACATTATTTCTATGAGAAATGCTTACTGAACATAAAAAACCCAATTAAATAACATCTGACGTACTGAACCATTGTGCCATTATAAATTAATGTAATATAAAATAATATGAAAAATATAACCCTAAACCTAAACACCACCAATCCCAAGCGTAAGTGTAGCTTCCCACAACTGTATCTCCACACCCAATATAATCCACAAAGAATTCCTAAAGAGAGTATCATGTCTCATTTTTTATTTAATTTAATGATAATACTGTCATGTTATTTTTTGGAAATGTCTCTTATCCCAGTGTAATAAGTTTAACAGTCGCTCACCTCAATAAGGCTTCATATAATCGTTTTCCAAACTTCTCCTTCACAGACTGAGCAGTGTCCCTGTATAAAACAGCATAGAGTTATTATTATTTTTAACAATCTGTAGTCTGAATTGTCATATAGACTACCACAGTATTTATTTCTGTTTATTGTTTTTCCCCCAACAAAAACAAATGTTGTTTATTAGTACACTAATAGAATATATATCTCCAAATTGATGACGCACCACAGCTGCTTACGCACTGCCTGCCCTTTAAGACTTTCCACATTAAAGTTGTTTGTCTTGGCAGGCATGATAAAAAACACCACAACGGTCACGTCACTCTTATGTACCTGATATGCAAAGACACACACGCACACACACACACACAAAAAAGCACATAAATGTGTGCATACAGAAAAAAGGAATAAAATACTTAGTTTAATTAAATGAAATACAATTTCAAGATAATTATCAAAACATTACCCATATACACTGCATGATCAAAAGCTTGTGGAGCAAACTGCACCCATTAATATAGTATAAACCTGATCAAAATCTAAATCTAAATCTATACTGTTGACAGACTGTAAGTACTACTGAAAAAATTACCCTAAGTAGGTAATTTAGTCTGGATAAAGACTCCAAGAAGATATCTGCTCCTTTGTTGGAGAACTCATACCGGCCTGCGATAAAGAAGAAAAGCGTTTTCTCCAGATTGAAGTCCAGATGCCTGCAAGTGAGAGGAGATACAGAAATTGTGATCTGAATGTGATGCTGGACCGTGGGTTGGCATAAATGTTTATAACATAAACATGGTTGCACATGTGGCTAGTTAGAGTTGTTGCCAACAACGCATTGCTTTGGCAGCCCTTTATCAAGCACTACAATACAGAGTGACATTTACAAATACCACATAAAACTTTACTGTGCAAAAAAGAAAGCTCATGTTAACCTAGAATTGGCATCGACTTCTCTGAGGAAAACCAAAGGACTGTCTATACTTTTATCAGAAAGTCTAAAAGTCAGGGTCTGTGTCACTGTTCTTGACGTTTGTGTGACATCTGTGATGGCAGCATTAATGCACAAAAGTACACTGAGAGTTTAGCACAACATATGATACAGTCAAGACGACATCTTTTTCTGGGACATTCATGCATATTTTAACAAGACAATTCCAAACCACATGCTGCACACATTACAAATTCATGGCTGTGAAGGAAGATGGTATTGGACTGGCCTATCTACAATGCTGACCTTTCCCATAACAGAAAATTCCCAACTAATAGGATAAAATAACCTGATAAAACACGTTTACTGCAGTGGCCCAAGGTGACCCAGGCTTAAATAATGGTGATTCCATATGGAAGGAAGTTAATTGCCTTACCCATAAAAGTGTCCTCTAACAAACTCCTGGATCTTGAGTTTGTTCAATGAGTGCAAGTTCTGGAACTCATGCATGGCTGAGAACTTCTTGACATTCAGACCATTTGGTGTAACCACATCTGTAACAGACCGAATCACTGAATACGAGCACATACTTACACAACAACATTCTATCAGTAAGGTACCATAAACCATAAAACAAGGCAGCAATCAAAAAACTCTCTTCTCAAATTTTTGCTGATTTTTATGATTTTACACATTTCTAAAACATTTAGTACAAATACGTCCACACAAAACCTATTTAAGTTACTAACTGAAAGACTACAATTTTTTGCATCAGACCACAGCTTTTATTAAACGCACAAAATATGGACATAAACATAATCAACAACATAATGAATCTATGAGACGAGGAACTGCAGATCATGTATGGATAAGCAGGGATGTTCCTGAAAAACACGTTGCTTGGATGGTAGCATTTGTTGCTACACAACCTGTATGTACCTTTCAGCATTAATAGTACCTTCACAGATGTGCAACTTATCCATGCCATGGGCACCAACACACCCCCATACCATCAGAGATGCTGACTTTTGAATGTTTGCGCTAATAACAATCCAGACAGTCCTTTCCCTCTTTGGCCCGGACAACACAACGGCCATGATTTCCAAAAACAATTTCAAATATGGACTTGTCAGACCACAGGACACTTATCCACTTTGTGTCAGTTCATCTCAGGTGAGCTCAGGCCCAGATAAGCTAGCGATTTTCAGGGTGTTGTTGATAAGTGGCATTTACTTTGCATAGTAGAGTTTTAACTTGTAGATGGAGCGATGAACTGTATTCACTGATAATGGTTTTCTAAAGTATTCCTGGGTCCATGTGGTAATATCCATTACAGAATGATGTCGGTTTTTGTTGCAGTGCTGCCTGAGGAGTTGAAGGTCACAGCCATTCAATTGTGGTTCACAAAGAGGTGAACCTTGCCCCTTCCTTGCTTGTGAATTACTGAGCCTTTCGAGCATGCTCCCCTTATATTAAATGTATTACATTTATTTTGGAACATGTTGGAGGCAAAGAGACTGAATATTTGCAAAAAACAATCAAATTTATCCTTTTTAAAATTAAATATTGTGTCTTTGTATTGTATTCTTGGAGGGATCTATTGGACGAGTTTCCGATGCCACCATGCCTCTCCAATTATACACACCTGAATTGGATCACTCATCATTACCACTATGCTATCTATCATCGGCTCAAACTTCCATACTTCACCAGAATGTTCAGCAACCACCGAGAGCTTATATACTTTGCAGCAATTGGTGCACCTAAGGCTCATCTGGTTGGTCCCGCCAATCCAGTTCTGGACTAAGAGAAGAGGGGAGGTGGAGCGACTCCTGCCATCAGCAATGGCTTGTCTCAGAAGGACAGGTTTCCAGGGTCTCTGCTCAGACTCCTTGACCCGACAAACCATTGACCTTTCCTCTGTCCCTGAGCAGTACCATGAGGAGGTGTTCAACAAAGACCGCCCAAAAATCTGCCTCCTCACACACCTTACGACTGTGCCATTGCCCTGCTCCCGGGGCACCTCTGCCCACCATCCAGCAGTACCAGCTCTCCCGCAGGGAGACTCCATCACCAAGCTGAATACATACCTGCTTTCACTCATCTCTGCAGTGTTCGATCTGCTTCAGGGAGCCACCATCTTTTCGACGATTTGACTCATTTATGTGCTGGTCGTTTTTCAAACCCTGGTAAATGACATGCTCCCTGACTTAACTGCTTTGTGTTTGTTTATCTAGATGACATCCTGGTGTTTTTCTGGACCAAGGAGGAGCACATCTGACATGTACGCCAGGTGCTTACGAGTTTCATGTTTCATGTGGATACCATCACCGTCCTCAGTTTCATCATCCAAAGGGGAAGCATACGGGGGAACTGGAGAAGATTTGCACAGTAGCAGAGTAGCCAAAACTCCTGGGGTGGTAGTTGGTAGATGATGTTTCATCCAGCACTACAGCCAAGTTGCAGCACCTCTTACTGCTCTCATATCCATGGGCTCCAGTACTGGCTCAACCTGACCTCAGTTAGCAGTTCATTGTTGAGGTGGAAGCTTTGTACATGGGAGTGGGTGCCGTTTTGTCCCAACGGTTCACCACAGATAGCAAGCTTTTTCTCCCGCTGCCTCTAACTGGCTGACTGACATCGGAAACCGGGAACTCCTGGCGGTAAAACTGGCCCTTGAAGGGTGAAGGCACTGGCTTGAGGGTGCTGAATAGTAGCATCCTGGCAAACCACAGAAGGTGCAGGGGACCGAACCTAACCCCAAGGGTGGCCCCTCCAACTGCCTGCTCTCTGCTTTTATGCATCTCTCTCTGTGTTTATTCACTTGTTAATCATTACTGTTTTTCCTCCTGTATGTGTTCCACAGCCCCAGTGTCCTAGATCCCTGGATTCCTGTGTCTACATCTCCATTTACCCTAAGAAAGTAGCATGCCGCCGCCACACTGTTTTTTCCACCCTGCACACGTTTTCTTTCACCACACACACTTGGACTCGACCATTCTCCACCCAGTCCCTCTACAGATTTAGGTTTGGCTTTGTTATATCTTATTTGTAATACATTTTACATTAACCTTAGTGAGTGTCAGACTGTATTTCAGCATATTGGGTTCCAGCCCTGCCAGATCATTAAGATCTCCTTAACAAAAGTATTCTTATTGTCAAAGAAAGTCATGAAATAATTACTGTTGAAAACATGCTGAACTTCAGACTCACTTTTTTATGATGTTTGTAGTTAATCATGAGACTATGTTAAATTATATTTCTCTGTGATTGATGAAAAATACACAGATTTAGCTTTGGTTAGGGCCAGTTTTTACTCTTTATCTTAATCTCTCCAAGCAATCTTGAATGCCTTCAATTTACTATGTTACCATTTGCATTCTAAACTCTGAGCTCTTTGCTTTAAAGTACAGGTGTGGTCATTATACCAAGGTGCTAGCGTTTCTCTTTAATACATTTGATTCTAGCAGGAGCAACTATATCCTGCTATATCTATATCTATATTTAATTGGTTGGTTGCAAGCTCAAGATGATCAGGCTCCATAAGTGTATTAAATGTTAAGTCTGGAAGGTTATTAATAAAATTAATAACCACAGTTGGAGTATCAGAAGTTATAGCACACTTAGGGTGATAATGAGGGAGTAGCCGAATTTTATTTGATACATATAGCTTAAAAAACTAAGCAATAGTGATGTGAAATCATTGCGGGAAAACTTTTGTTATCTATATTGATACCAAATGTTAATATTAGATCTAAGGTATGATTACAGCTGTGGGTCAGTCCCATCACATTCTGAGTGATGCCCATGGATTCTAAAATGGACTTAAAATAATTTTAACTGTATCCTGCTCATTTTCAAAGTGAATAATAAAATCATCAACAATTAAGGCCTTATCTCTGGAAAGTACTAAGCAAGAAGGGCCAGGAAGGGCCAGGATGGCAGGATATAGAGATGAGCTGAAAACAGTACAGTTTAGACTGACATAAAGTCATCAGTATTTCAAATAAATTAGCCTTATAATGGGATTTACACATAGATCTTTGTTGAGAATTGTGGCTATGCCACCTCCACTATCATTATGACAGGTTACATAAGGCTAAATATACATCTGGCCTAATCTAAGTTGCAGTAAGAGAGGGTGCGCATAAGTGTTTATCAGTGATCAATTCCTTTACAATCACTGCTTTTCTTGTAAGTGATCTAATGTTAAGTAATCCCTGCTTTAGTTTAAGATTGTTATTTCTACAAGAGCAATCAGTGTTTGTCCTATTGAAGTTGAGGACAGATTTGGGTAACAGACACAGTTTTAATAATGTGAGATCTGGATGAAGGTGCATAGCTACAAGCAGGCAGTTGGTTAAGCCGAAATGTCTGCCTCCTGAGTCTGGCTGTGCATAGTCAGCCCCTAACTAACCCTGCCCAAAGACTATAGACAATACTACAGGAAATTAGAGCAACACCATCCAGTCCTAAAATGCTAGGCTTACTCTCAAAACTAGTCCAATTTTTTATAAAGCCCACATTGTTTTTAGAGCACCACTTGGACAACCAGCAGTTTAGTGAACAAGATAGTCACCTATGACCAGAGCTCTTTAAACCGGCTACTCAGTAGATGTTTCACTGACATGGGAAAACATGTTGAACACGTGAACAGGTATGGTGGTCTGGTGGGCTAGCCTTATGGCTATGTTCAACCGTAACCCACTTGCCCTGCTGCAAGGGCCCTGCTGGAGGGAGGGCACTAACAATGCCTGTGGCATCCATATTTGCTAAGATAAAATCTGAGCTAGCATTCTCTAATGGATGCGTGCTTTTAACACTAAAATCTTCTCCATCAACCTAGATAGCAAGCAAGCATCTATCAAAAACAAAAATTACATAAATGATGGAAGAAGGGTAGCTAAACATGCCATACTCAGACATGGAACAGGGAACAAGGTCCCTGTTAGCTGCAGCTGGTGGTCCAACCTAGTGTCAATCAAAGCGCCGATGGAAAGTCAATAGGTAAATACAGTAAAAAGTCACAGCAAAAAGGAAATTTGGAAAACAGCTGTAGAAAGTTCATGAAACTGTAATCTGGAAATTCTGGTGATTCGCTATCTGGCTAATAAACAAACACTAAACCCGTAAAATAACTAAATACCGATTAACGGCAGAAAACAGGAAGGAAAATAAGTGGCTAAAATTCTGCACAATCCAAAAGAACAATTGCAAGTAAAAGAAATATAATAAAATATAAAAATAAAACACCTATAAGCAACAAACTGATAAGAGCTATAATCATGAGTGCATGCTGTGCCCAGTCAGAGTAAAGCAGGGTTGCCAGATCAAAAGTATGAGAACCAGTCAACAAAATCAGCACAATCAATAGGGTTTATGTCTGGAGGCGTGCTTGAGCTTTAATCTCAGTTTCTTTAGCAAGACAGTAGTTGTATTGGAGGTGTGTTGAGGGTTGTTATCATGTTGGGATACTGCCCTGTGGCACAGTTTTCGAAGGGAGGGGACCATGCTCTGCTTTAGTATGTCACCGTACATGTTGGTATTCATGGTTCCCTCAATGAACTGTAGCTCCCCACAGCCGGCAGCACTCAAACCACAGCATTCCCATCACCATGCTTGACTATAAGACACACTTGTCTTTGTACTTCTATGAGTATCCACAGGCTGGCGTGCCGGGACTTGCAAGGGCAGCCATGGCCATGGTGCAGCGTGGAAGTCCCTGATGAGGATTGGATCCAGGATGTCCCTGCAGTCCACCCAACATCGTTCCTCAGGACCGAAACCCTCCCAGTCCACGAGGTACTGTAACAATGATCCCAGCCTACGGGAGTCCAGGAAGAACCGGACTGTGTATGGTAGACTTGGTTCCTGACTGCTTCGCTTCTTTTAAACCAGGCATCAATGGCTGGGGCATCAGAGGGAGTGGGGTTCTAGGATGCGAATGGTGGTTGGAAGTCCAGGAAACGCTGAAAATGGGTGAGGCCCGTGGAGGTGTAGTGAAGGGAGTCCTGGGCGATCTCTGCCCAAGGAAGGAAGCGAGCCCAGTCAGTGGGGTTTTAGGCACAGTATAGTTGGAGAAATTTGCCCAGCTCCTGATTGACTCCCTCACACTGGCCATTAGACTGTGGTTAAAAGAGTGAAGTGAGGCTGACGGATATACCCAACTTCTCCAGGAAAGCTCTATAAACCGTGGATGAAAACTGGGGTCCCCGGTCCGAGTGGATGGACTCTGGAATGCCGAATAGCGTAAATACTTACTGAAAGAGCAGTTCGGCTGTCTCAAAGGTGGTAGGGAGCTTGACGAGGGTTATGAATTTGACTCCCCAGAAGAAGCGGTCCACGATGCTGAGGATGGTTGTTTGTCCCTGGGAAGGGGGAAGATCTGTGAGGAAATCTACAGCCAGGTGGGACCAAGGGCATTCTGGGATGGCAGAGGAACCAGCTGCCCCGAAGGGAGGGTTCGTGGAGCACAGGTCGAGCAGGATGCCACAAAAGAGTGCACGTCCCTGACCATGGTCTCCCACCAATATCCAGCCGCAAGAAGCTGGTGCGTCCGCGTCTCCCCGGGATGTGGAGAGAGATGAGCCCAGGCGAGGATATGATTGCAAAAATTGGGGGGAATTTACTTCCTCTCCGGGGGAACTCCTGGTAGTAGGCGTGTCTGAGCTAAGGCTTCATCCAGCTCTTGTTCAAAGTCCTATTGAATGGCCCAGAGAAAGCAGGAGCTTGGGAAAATGTGTTCAGGAGGTTCGGTGGGGCCCACTGAGGGTTCCAGGCAGTGTGAGAGTGCATCAGTCTTTGTGTTGCAAGATCTGGGACGATAGGAGACTAGCAGGCCGAAACAGTTAAAGAACAGTGCCCACCGGGCCCGGTGGGGGCTGAGACGCTTAGGTGATTTAAGATATTCTAAGTTCTTATGGTCAGTGTAGACCTATACCCGGTGCTGGGCTCCCTCCAGCCAATGTCTCCACTCCTCCAATGCCAGCTTCACCGTGAGGAGTTCGCAGTCTCCCATGTTGTAATTGCATTCCGCTGGTGACAGCTTGTGGGAGTAGAAAGCCGCAGGGTGTAGTTTGAGGGGGCTCTTTAAGGTGCTGAGAGAGAACCGCCCCTACACCAACGATGGAGGCATCCACATCCACAATGAAGGGACGGCTGGGGTCCGGGTGTCCCAGTACTGGGGTTTTCGTGTAATTGCTTTATTTTCAGCTGATTGTCTAGCAACCTCTCATGAAGGCCTGGAATACCATGGGGGTATAAGCGAGATCCATTCGTCCCCTTCCTTGATGCGAACCAAATTGTAGGCATTACGGAGTGGTGGATCAGGCCCAGATGGAGGTACTCCTTGATGTAGGCATTCATTGCTGCCTCTTCTGTAGGGGATAAAGGGTATAGACGGGCCCTGGGGAGCATGGTGTTGTTCATTAGCTCAATGGCACAGTCGTAGAGCCGGTGAGGTAGGAGGGAGGTGGGCATACCCTCTCCGAAGACCTCCGCCAGGTCCAAGTAGTCAGGAGGGACGTTAGGGGGAAGAATGCCAGACTGCAGAGAGTTCAGTTGGACCAGTCGACGGGACAGGCAGTGCTGAAAGCAGGAGGATGCCCAGTGAGCGAGTTCCCAAGCTGACCATGAGATCTCTGGGTCATGTAGGTGGAGCCAAGGAAGGCCCAAAATTATTGCATAGGCGAGGTCGTCCAGGGGAGGAAGGTGATGGTTTCTTCGTGGGTGGTGCCTGTACGGAAGCGGATGGGTTCAGTGACCCTGGAGAGCAGTCCTGCTCCCAGGGGTTGCCCGTTAGCCGCTGTATTTCTCGAATGGGTGGATAGGAGGGTACAGGGGATGCTCGCTGGGGTGACCAGGTGTTCGGCTATGAAGTTCCCCTGGTCTCCTGAGTCGATCAGCTCTAGGACTGCGAGGTCAGAGTTAGGGAGGAGTAGTGTAACAGGTATTGTGAATGACATGCGGGTGTAAGAAGTACTCACCCGGGTGGCGCCGGCATTGGGTCTGGTATGTGTCGACTTGGGGCAGAGCGGCGGGGCTAGGTCACAGTTGGGACGACAGTGTTGAGGACCCATAATGCATGCAGAGCCCAAGGGTTGTGTGGCATTGATGTTTTGCTAGAGATATGTGGGTCCTCACAACCTCCATGGGCTCAGAAAGTGTGCCGGTAACCGTTGGCATGAGTAGGGGTCAGGAATGTGTGCGGGAGCTCAGTAGCTGGTCAAATCTGATGGCAAGTGAAATAAGATTATCTAGCGAGAGGTCGGCATCTTGTCCTGCCAGTTCGTTCTGAACCTCCTCCCGGTGACCCCTGTGGAAGGCGGGTCGACGAGCCATAATCCACGGTGGTACCAGAGCCCTGGTGGAGGGTGAGTTGTTTGGAAGGGTGAGGGTGTTGAAAGACTGCCCGGAAGGCATTGATGATCCGGTGGCGAGTGAGTAAAATACAGGTCAACCTGTAAAAAACACCCCTGACAACGATCCGGATTCCCATCATACTTCTTCGGTAGGTAGATCCGATAGGTAGGAGGGGGCGTGGCACTTCCAGGTGGGCTGGGGGAAGTGGTACCTGTGGCGGAGGGGATGGGGCTTGCCCCACAATCACGAGAAAGTCCATAGAAACGAGACTTAGCGAGGGCTATATTTGTGGGAAGTGGTATAAATATGGTGTGCAATTATGTGGTAGAGATGAGAAACAGGTGTGCACATTAATAAGAGGGCGAGGGTAATCGTGTGCGTCACATGATACTGTGTAGGGGAAAATGGCTACTTGGTCACAATTTTCTTAAGTAGTATCACTAACAACATATTTGTTGTGCCTTATTTGTTATGGAGGGGACATTTAAATTTTAATCCTGCTGGAAATAATACTGCCAAGAAAAATGTATATGATTTTAAGATATTTATGCCTCTGAAAAGTGGAATGTATAGTGGTGTGTTTCTAAAATCCCTTTATCATTACCACAGGTTTGGTAATGCTGAGATGAAAGTTTTTGTGCTCATGCTGTAACAAGTAAACTATTACATATATTACATACTGTTATGTGCTGATGGAGTGACTGGTTGAAAGGTGTGGTTCCACTCAGGCATACTATGTTTGGTCAGTGATCAAGTTATAGATTCATGTACTGATGATTGACCTACATTCATCTAGACAAGTTTGCCCAGTAATAAATTAAATACAGCTATGTTAAATGATGGAATGAAATCAGTGTGCAGCTCACTTTGGTGCTGTTTAATGTAGTGTAGACCAATGTTCACTGCACCATCCACTGATTTTCTCTATATGCAGTGTGAAGTGTGTCAAACAGTGGTAGGAATCAGATGTTTGACAGTCGACCATGATAATATGCTCATTATCATTGATATGAGTGCGACAGGTTTATAATCGTTAAAGGATGTTAACTTGATTTTCTTAGCATGGAAGTAGTTTGGCATTATGCATTGGGACAGTAAAGTACTAAAGACATATACACTGCTCACAACAATTTCAAAATGATTATGAAGCATTTTTTAAAATAATCGTTTTATTTCATTTCATTAAAATGTTTTATTTGTTGTTCGATTATGCAAATGAGAGGCAAACTCAATTATCGTGATTGAATAGCAGTTGACATGTTTATGGACGAGAGTGACACACATTGACTGTTCAATAAGGCGTATGGTCACCTATGACTGGCAAAGCACACTGACAGTGATAGGGCATGGGCAGTATCAGATTGTTCAGCGTTTCTTGTGGGATAAGCAGATAACTGAATGCATACCATTTGTCACGGAGCATGCAGTCCAACACGGACAATTTCATATGGTTGCTGTTGTCAATTAATTGCTGTAATTGTTCATTCTTGACAATAAAAAAACAAGTAGTGGTCATCTTTTGCTGTTATGGCAGATGGGTGAGCCTGTCCTAGTCTTCTTCATACTTTATAATCTCTTGAAAGCGATTCCACAGTTTGCTAATCACGTTCTGGGATGTTCTAAATGCTGTTGGCACCGTTGTCTCTGTTTGACCAGCTTCAAGACGTCCTATGGCTCTCCAAGCCTTGCAGTCAAATCATGTTGCAGAGGCACTGGAAGGGCTGGGGAATTGCAATATGTGCACTTTCAAGATCAGGGAATGTTCAGATACTCCATCATTTCCAACCTTTTATATAGTGCATTTTCACCAATTAAATAAATATTGGTTTTGTATTATAGAACAACTTTTTTTTAACTTGTCTTTTGCTTTTCTGGTGTGCTTGTTAAATAAAAAAAAAGTTAAATTAAATAAGTTAAATAATTTTCAAATCTTTTTTATCACTTTTTTGTGAGCAGTGTATAAAGACAAGTTGACCCACACAGTGTTTTTAGTGGCAGTTAAAATGCAGTCAGCGATGGTTGCTTTTTCACAGTTCTGCTTTATACATAGCCTTAGCACATCTTTTCCCTTAACTGGGAGGCTGTTAACAAGGTTTTTGGAAGGTGTAATGTGTGTTTGGATGATAAAGCGGGTATGGGACTCCAGTGGAGTGGTTAACAGTGGAAATTCCTGAGAATGTGAAATTGATGTATGATGTGTAAAACATTTATATGCACTAATCCAATAACTGCAGAAAAAAAGATCAGAAAAAGATTTTACAGTACTTTCATTGATACAGTTGGATAATCGACTACTAGAAAACCAAGAAAAAGGAAGAGAGACACATAAAGAGAATAACCATAAACTATATTTTTTGGTTACCACAAATAAGCCCTAGTCACTGCAGCAAAGAGACATGGAGAAGAACCTCGCAAATTTACCAGTAAGGAACAAAATAACAGTTTAAAACTATTGTCCCTTATGTGGCAGCATATTGAAGAAACTTCTCAAGCTGGGACATACAACAATGACAAATACCCAGGCATAAACTAAGAAATGTAGTGTATGTACTGCAATGAGTGAGGAGTGCTCAGATCTACACATAGGACACACCAAACAACCATTCCACAAGTGCAAGGCACAACATAGAAGAGCCAGTGCATCAACAGAGGAGTCATACATCTGCGTTTAAAGGCCACAGGACACTTCTTTGCATATATAAATGTATATGTTTATATTTTGGACAGAGAAGACATATGGTAGAAAAAAGGTACAATGGAGACTATTTATGCCCAAACAGTATTTGATCTGTGATGGTGACCCTTCCCATACAGTTTAATCCCCATTCACACCTCGTCCCATGTGACTAACAACTCACATGAGTGTTTGGTGGGGCAATTACTCAGACATGGGTGAACTACACAGACATATTAGCTGGATACAGTTTGTTGGTGGGCTATTCCTAACAGTGACACAGAGATTAAAAAAAGCAGCTTCCTGATCATCTTAGATTTATTGTGAGCAGAAGAGCACCTGACTTTTAATGCATCAGTAAATGAGGTCTGTTTGGTGTATACCCACATTCCAGATGTACCTGGTTTCCTGTGAAGCATGTGGTCTGCCTCCACTGCTGTGATCTGAGAGACCGTGGTGAAAACATGTGAGCTGTGCACTGCAGCTCTCTCCAAACAGTAGCGGTGGTAAATCTGCCTCTCTCCTGCTTCCTTATCAATGTTAAACTGGGACAAGCAGACAAAATAAATTGTATTATCATTGATGAAACTTCTACATCTAGCCTTGTATCAATTATCAATATTACAACAATATGTTTATTATTGTGGATGCTTGGAATTTCTGTCAATACTACTGCATTCCATTTATGTATGGATTGTCTTGATAAATTACCCTTGAATGAAATGGAGAACATGCTTTTGTCTCATTTGTGTGTTAGTTGAGGGATACAGGGGCCTTTAGGCTGGAGTATCCACTTCACAATCACAAAGATACTTTCAATTAACCTTCAATCAAATCACTTGGCCTTTCAGATCCGTTGACATTATGCAGTGAACACTGACCCCAATTATAACAACAAATATTCTCACTTTTTCTACTGAATATTTAACTCTTTAACTCTGCTACTTACATCTGCTAAACTCAGAAGCAAAAATAAATGTCATAAATTAAACAAAGCTGATTGTGAGTATACAGTGATATCAATATACTGTATATAATTTATAGAACCACTTACTGTACAAATAAAATCGTTGTACAGTATTGTAAAAATGTATGCCGTATTGATTAATTAAATATGAATTGCATGAGGTAATTTGGTTTATTTTCAAGTAGATACATTAAAAAAAAACAGTTTATAGTAAAATCTCCATAAAACAGAGATTCCAGAACCAAGAATGTATTTACAAAATTCAAAAACACAGACACAAGGGCTAGACTATACTAATCCAAGCAATTGCCTAAACTAAGACAGGAGCTTCAAGATCAAATCCACTAATACAAGATAAAGACAATAGGCAAGACAAAACAGATGCTGGTGAGACAGACGAGATTAGAAATAAAAAGCACATAGGGGGAGAAAGTCCTCAGTTAAACACTGTACATGCTGTACTTTATACTCTATTTTTATTAGCCTCCCAATTACATGTTAATTTAGAATTATAGTTATTCAAAATCCCCATCCTTAGTAATTTAAAATTAATATTATTCCTAATAGTACATTTACAGCATGTAGCAGATACTTTTATTTACAGGGACTTACAGACATGATTTGTAATCTGCTTGGCAGAATTTACATATTGCTATAAAAAATGCCAAGTGCTCAAGAATACCATCTACCCAACCACTGGGATTTCATATACAACCCCAAATGAGAAAAGGCTGGGACAGTAAGGAAAATGCATACAAAAATACACAAACTGCCAATCAACAATAGCTCATATAACCTTTGTCAAGCGTTACAATATGGAGTTACATTCACAAATGTCACTTAATACCTTAGTGTGCAAAAAAGAAGTTAAACATTTCCAGAAGCAGTGTCGACTTCTGTGGACTTAGATGTATCTAGGATAGACCATCACACAATGAAAGCTTGTATTCAAAGGTCAGAGGAATCAGTATTCCAGGTCTTTTGGGTAAAAATGGACAAAAGTGTGCTCTGAACCAAAGACAGAAGACAGAAAGCAGAAATCTACAAAGATCATAGAGCAATATATGCTGCCTTCAAGATGTCATCTTTTCCACATCTTAAGACATGTTTGCAGGAAGAATGGGACACAATAACACCTGAAACACTAAATCTCTTGGTGTCCTCTGTGCCAAAATGTATTTTAAGTCTTGTGAAAGAGAATGGTAACATTAAAAAGTGGCACATGCATCTGAAAAAGGTAGGACTGAAATATATAAATTCCTTCTAATCTTTTATATCTAGACAGTTTTTTTATTCAATAATTTTCTCAGGCACTTGTTGACGAACTGGAGATCTTCTGCCTATCTTTGCTAATCAGTCTCAGCCTTCCACCAGTCTCATTACCACATTACCAGCATTAAAATTGCCAGTGTCCCAAATGTTTTTGAGAAGTGTTGCAAACCTGAAATGCAGGAACTGGTGTTCATTAAGAAATTAAATGAAGTTGATCAGACAAAAATGAAATATCTTGGGCTTTGCATTTGCCAAACAATCTCAGCTCTGTCTGATTTAGGGTTGTGACGAGATACTGGACAAACAAGTTGAAGGTTTCCCTGGAAGGTGAATGTTGAATTCCCCTGATGTTAAAGAAAACAAAAAGCTAAATCTTCTGGTTTGCTGTTCTTAGGTGACTTCAAGCATACACAAGTTTTGTTTTACTGGGGCACACATAATTTAGAGCACCGCTGTACCCTATGCTTACAAATAAACAACATGCATAAAATGCTAAATAAAATAAGATTGTTAAACACAAAAAAGATTAAGTGATTTAACACAAGTGGGCATTACTCTTCCATCAATCTGGTTACTGGTTGGAGTTTTAAGTGGGCTTCCAAAGAGTGGCTGCCAAATCATGAACCTACCTACCTAAGCAACTAATAATGGAGACCTCCTTTGATTGGAAGTGGGGAAATGGGGTGGATAATGAACAAACTGGTGTGCAAATTGCTTCAGGAACTCCAGTAATCAGAATGGATTACTTCAGGTGCGTGTTGTACTAACTGACATAGATGGCATCACATCACTTTAGTGAGTTCAGATCTGAGCTTTGCCTCAGTAATTTTATAGCCATACAATTTCTCAGTTTAAGCCATTTGCATATTTACCCTCACATTATCATCAAGTACTTGTCTAGAATTCATATCCAAAACTCCACCACCTGTCTGAACAGTTGATATAAGGTTTTCCGGTTCAAATGTTGTCTTTGATTCCTGCCGATCTATATTCAATTGAATATACTACTTTTTTTTTTTTTTTACATTTTTTACTACATTTTTGCTTGATGTACAATTGCAGTTGCCCAACAGTCCCAAATCTGTTGTCATATTTTCAATGGGAGATGGGTTTAGATTGCAGGCAGGACAGTCTAGTATCTGAGGCTTGGTATTGTCCTGCTGAAATAAGCAGGGACGGCCCTGAAAAAGACGTTGCTTGGGTGACATCTGTATGTACCTTTGAATGGTGCCTTTACAGATGGGCAAGTTACCCATACCATGGGCACTAATACACCCCCATACCCGATGCTGATGCTTTTGAACTTTGTGCTAATAACAATCCGGAGAGTCCTATTTCTCTTTGGTCCAGAAGGTCGATGATTTTCCAAAACAATTTGAAATGTCCACTCGTCAGACCAAAGGACACTTTTTCCACTTTGCGCCAGTAAATCTCAGATGAGCTTGGGCCGGAGAAGCCGAGAAACCGGTGGTGAATTTTTTTCTAATTAACCTGTCTTTCGTTTCCCCTGTCCCAACTTTTCTGGAACATGTTGCAAGCTTCAAATTCAATTTGTAGTGTATTCAAATACCTATGGGTTTTTGGGAAATGGGAAATTAATTTGTAAATCTGTTTTTATTTATGTTTTACAAAACTTAATTGGAATTAGGGTTGCACCTTTCTAATGGTAGATTACTGGATACCTGGGGTTCTCAGCACCTTACAATCTGCTCTCAGGTGAGATTTGCAGGTGCATTTATAGCCATTAACATTGTTTCAAAAGCCAAAGCAAAGCATCCAGATTTATTAATTCATTAATTAAGTCACATTCTTGTCAGCGTATTACTGAACAGTCAGTGTCAGTCAGAGGCAGTGCCTATCTGGTGGCATAGAATGCAAGGAACAAACCTATACAGGACGCCAGGGGACGTAGACCTGCACTCTTATACACAAACTTCCACACTGTGACCACTTTAGCATAATCAGTTAATAAAAATCATGTCTTTGAACTGTGGGAGGAAATCGGATTACTTGGGATAAACCTACCTAGTCTCGTCAGGGCAGGTCTGAGGTCTAACCTAATTTAGAGGTACACCGTGGACAGGCAACATTCTTTCATTGAAGACATATACAGATTGTGGATTTCCAAATATGATGCAAAATTCTAAAGTGACTATTGAGAATGACTAAAACAAATCACTAGCTACAAGGATTAGTTACATTTTGTTATTCACTGGAAAAAGTCAGACATAAGTTTTATGTTCATCTTTAAACATTGCATAAGTGAAATGTTATGGAATAAACACAGATTCAGTTGTCTAGATGAGACATTTTAGTGATTTGTGTTTCTGTGTTATTGGGTCTTACCTTATCTAGGTTGTTGTAGAAATCCACATTTCCAGCACACAGGTAGCGACCTAGAAGGGTAGCGTGTGTAGTAAAGATGGTGGCTATTGGAATGTTACGGGATCGGCTGAGAACAAGCCCTGCACCTGACTGCCACTCATGGAAATGAGCAATTACATTGGGCTTATCTTGAAGTCGGTCTGTTAACTATAAACAAAAAGCTTATGTTATATAGTGCCATGTTGTAATGAAAATCACAGTTTAAATCTATAACCAAGAGATTGTTTTATAAGTTTACATGATATACATAACACCAAATCTAACTGTTTGGCTTGGTGTATGCTTATAGTTGACTATAGTACACGGAAAATTATTTTAGATGGTTGTTGTTAATACATTACAATATTGTTTTACAATATTTTTTAGGTCACAATCTTTTATAAAGTTCATATAGATTTAGTATGAAGGAGGGGTTTGTATACCTGTGTTTTTTTGCATTATTTTACAAAAATGAACTCAATCAAGAGCAGTTTATTCACACAATAAACAGAGAAGGCTGGGATAAGGCAGGGTCAAGGCAGATCAAACAGAGCAGGCATGCAGATAAATAAATAACTAGATCAGGATCTAAACTAGATAAATAAGCAAATTATTGAAGTATATACACTCATATAACACTAAAAGGCCTAGCAATCAAACAGGAGAAACAGATGACCTAATAGAAACAAAAATGAACATAAAATTTGAAACAGATCATGAGGCTTAATTAGTGGTTTGAAAAACTGAGGCATGATGGCGAATTAATAAGTGGATGCCAGATGAAGAGGATCAGGGCATGTCAGTACCCAACCACTGACGTCTGTAGGAGGCAAATAATGGGAAGAAAAGTGGGACTGGATAAATCTAAGCTGCATAGTAGTGCTAATAAACCGTTCTAGACAGTCTCCCAGGTCTCAGCATACAGTCTGAAACTCATGGCAAAATCTACAGTAAAATGTGTACACAAAGTGGAATAATTTTGCCAAAGCATATTTAGCACTGGAGCAGAGCTGAACAATAGCTCACCTCTGGGCTTACCTTTATGAGGGTGACAGAATATCTACGGATTTCCTTGCTTGGGACCAGACCATGTTATCAAATGCAAGGAAAAACAATAAGGAGCGCCAGTTCTTATTAGAACACTGATATAGAACAGTAAAAATTGCAACAGAATAGCCTGCAATGAAAGCCTCCAGAGCAGAATTGGATTCAGCCATCTCTTTAGTGCTGAAGCTTACTCTCAGGCTAGCCAGAGATAAATACAAAAGAACAGATAATCAAGAGTAGTTTATTGACGCAAGATAAGGTACACAACCAAGAGTTCAAATTCAGAGGTCAGTCAGAGAGGCAGTTCAGATAAAATAAACAGGTGGACAAACCAATAAACACACAAATGTATAAACTGGATAGTGAATCCAGAAAATGCCACTCAGAAAATACTGACAAAGCATTTGACAGCCACTAACAGGTAAACAGGCTTAAGCAGAATACAAACCAATAGCATATTAGAGTCAGGAGAGGGCACTATAAAAAAAACTGTAGAACTGCAGTGTAAGTGTAGGGGTGCTGGGTGTGTGGTGTGTGAGGGGCTTAAAACAAGAACAAGCATGCCAAATAAGGCTCTGTGAGCTCTTAGAAGTTGGAATTGTTGTTTCATGGAATTCAAATAATTCCATATTTCGCACTTGTTTATACATTCTGCATAAGCCATGGACGGTCTGCAAAAGCAATGGTATTAGCAGCCGTTTTCTCTTGTAATTCAACGTGTTTACTTGCAGGGAGAGAAAGCAGTGTACTGCGTGCACATACCGCCCCCTGTGGTACAACAACGTAACTGCATAAATCAAGCTGTTTTTAACATCCATTCTTGAAGCACGAGTATTTAAACAATGAGGTATTAATTAAACAATGGGGTTTGGCAAGGTGATATTTTTTTTAGTATTGGGATACTGTGCAACTTTACTTGCTAATGTTATATGGGATACTGTAGTGTGTGATACTGACTATATAGCCAAGATACTGCAGTGTTAAAAGCTAAGAAAGTGCAGTGATTTGATCAGCCCATCCTTGTCCTGCTCTCTCTCTCTCTCTCTCTCTCTCTCTCTCTCTCTCAAATGTATCTCACACTTGATCACTCTCTCTCAAATATCTCTATCTCTCTCTCTCAAATTTCTCTCACTCTCTTACATCTCTCTCTGTCTCTCTCTCACTCTATTTCTTAACATCAGCATATAAACTGTGATGAGAGCTTCATAACATGGGTCTCCATGGTGAGCAGCTGCATGCAGGCCTTACATCCCCATGTACAATGTCAAGCATCAGATGGAGTGGTGTAAAGAAAGCAGCCACTAGATTATGAAGCATTTGGGACATTCTGTGGATTGATGGATCACACATTCTTAACTTAGTTTGGGTTTGGCAAATGCCAGGAAAACATTACCTCCCTGTCTACATTGTACCAAATGTAAAGGAGGGGTTTGTTTTTCAAGGGTTGGTACCTTCTTGATGCTTAAGCATACCAAGACATTTTTGAATGTATTTAGAATGGAATGTCATAAAGGTACTGTTGGTGTAATGTGTAGGTGTCCCAGTATTTTTGTCCAGGTAGGGTATTTGAATGGAAGTGGTTATGAGGTGCATACCTGTACTTTCAGGTAATGCTAAGGTTTAAAACTTTTACATCACTATAAGTAACTTGTATTTATAAGAACATTTTAGAAATTATTTTTTTTAAATTCAAATTAAATACACAGAACTCAATTAGCATTTTGTTTGATTTGAATGTAACAGAGCAATGGAAACAGCCATCGACAGCCATTGGTCTACATAATTGCTACTAATACCACTACAGTATGTCCTGAAAGCACACCTGTATTTGACATCTTTGTGTTTATTGGTTCCAGTATGAACTTGGTTATCGTATATTTAGCAGATTCCACATGTACATGCACACAATATGTGTTGATATATATTATTACCTCTTTGAAAAAGCAGGCCACCAGTGAGCCAAAAATTAGTGAGTCGTTGGCTTCTCGGTCATGGTATGGCAGCCCAATTCCAGAAGCATTCCACAAGTCTCCCTTCCACCGGTCCAAGTTCCAAGCAGCTGCTCCAATATCGAAGAGGATTACATATGGACTCCCCTCTATCAGCCAACGGCCAAAATGAACCTATATACACATGTATCACACACATGCAGAAACACAGCTATTTAGAGGGTTAACATAAATATGTAGCATGACAGTTTGTTTTGAAGTGAACCCATCTTCCGATGGCTATCTACAGAAATATGGTGCTTCATGTTACACTTTACTCAAATGGTCTCCATGGTCACCAGATCACCAGCTCAATCCAATAGAGCCTTTTTGATGTGGTAGAATGGGAGATGCGGTAAAATGAATTTGAAGGAAGTGATAGTTTTGGCATTTTTTATTATACTCTTTGACATAAATTTTAGTCTTTTAATTATTGTTAGCTTTAGTTTCATTTGACTAAATCTTCTTGAGGAAGATACCCTGTGCTTTGCAGCCCATAGAGGCCATGTATGCAGTGTTGTATCCCCGCAGCCTTACATTTATACTGTGCAGGCATGTGAGAGTGATGTAAAGTTTGCATCCTGCAACATATGCAACGAAAAAATACACTGCGGTGGGAGCACATCAAAATGCTTCAACACAACTAAATAAATACGTTTTCAAGGCTCAAGTGCCAATTTTAAAATAAATTTTGCATTTATTTAATATTAACATGCTGACAATGTTACTGAGATGATGGTTTATCTCATTAAACAGTGCAGTGTGTATTGTACATACAATATTGTTTCAACAGTGTTTTGTTTAAAACTCCAGGTACATTAAATGGTTACAAGAAGAGCATTATTTTTCATTATCATTGTTTTCATTGTTAAATCTGGTAACTCTGATTTTTAAATCATGCAGAGGAAGTGTTGAAATCTGGCATTATATTTAACAATGCTGTAACTTTTAAATCTGCTTATTTGAAAAGTCAATGCAGATAATGTTTCTTCACTAACATAGTGAATAAATTCGGCAACATGGCAGTTAGTGATCTATAGGTTTAAATCCCAAATGCAGCTTGCAACATGAAACAAGGTGGCTTTATGAAAATTTACATTGGGAATCAGATGGATATAGTCGCTATCTATATCAGTATAAATAAATAGACGCATTCAAACTGTAATCTGAATTCAAAATTTTGAATTTAGAATTTTCCCTGTCAAGGGGTATGCAGTGCAATACTCTTTCGGCAGCAGGGAGTCACGTGGTGGCATTGTTGAGCGCTGGGAAATGTAGAGAAGAAACAATGATCAGGTTGTTTATCACTTTCAATTTACTTTACTGAATAAATTACTTGAGATATTTAATAAAATTTGAAAAAACCTTATGTTTTTCCATCTGCAATTTAAGCGTTTTTAAGGTACCTTATGCACTATATAAGGCACACTACAGTAGATAATACACTCCTCCATTTACAATAAACTATATACATATACACATATATAAACTAACTAACAAAAATGTTGCAGGCAGATATGTCAATGCTTAAAGATGTAGTCTGATTAGACATATTATCTTAGAGTGTGTTGAGGTGTTTCTCCCACTGCTCTAAAAAGGGTTTTCTGAGGCTGCTTTTACCTCTTGGTGAGAGATTGTTAGACATACGTCTATGACACATTTATCCACAGCTGGGCATTGTGATCTTCCACAATCATAGTCCCAGCTGGTCCCATAAATTCTGAAGTGGTAGTAAATCTGTTAACCGGTCATGCAGAGGAAGTGTTGAAATCTGGCATTCAGGGTGTGCATTAACTGGCTTTTTGGGAATAATACCAGTTGGAAGCCCTGCCATGAGGCAGCAGGATGTCCCAAACATAATGCTCAATTGTTAGTGCCCCTCATATCACATGTGCATGATTTCATTTATACACAGTTGATTATCTCTGGAATATTCTCTTAAGCGCTACACGGTTTTGTGACGTCACTGCTGCAAGTGCCTGCCTTTTCTGTAAACTAAACCAGTTTTTTATTATCATTAATATGATGCTGTTTTTAGAATTTCCATACATTTATTGCTATAAGCCTTGCAAACCCGTTGTGTTATGCTGCACGAAGAGAGAAGAATCAGGCCCTGCTAACAAGTGGTAAATGTTGTCTTGTGTCTGTTATCAGAATAAAATCATCACAACACATACTTATTTTGTCTGTTGGTTGCATCCAACTGTTACACATTGTTTTAATGTAGTTCATTATGAATGATTTCTTTTTTTTTTTTTACAAATTTTCCTAATATATCATTTTCATATGTGTGAGTGTTCTTCAGCTTTAAGACATGAATTGATTCTTTCAATTTTGAAATCTATACGCCAAACCATGACCATTCTTTATGCTATAGTAATGTCCTGTGAGGCTTCCCAGCTGCTCTGGAATAACACATACCTGGCAGCCATTGTTGATTATGGAATCCATGGCATCTTTTACAGCTTTGTTGGGAGGATCACATTTTTCCACCTGGGTCTTGAAATTTTGCTCATAGTAGGGGCCTATCATGAAGAAATTTTCTCCCCACTCATCAACCGTGATCTTGGATTTGGTTTGAATGACTGTGTATATTCCACCCACTTGAACCAAGTATGCATGGAGATGAGGAGAAAGAATAATTGATAAAGAGAGGACAAGAAGAAGAGATGTCAGCAATGATTTTCCTTAGCATGTACAGGATTTGTCACATAATCTGCTCTTTAAACAGAGCAAGGACTAGAATTTTGCTAAGAGGTGGTCATTACATTATTTTGATAAATGTACAGTTCTACTCTTGCAGCTAAGGAAGTACCATTCAGAATCTTAGGTTTATATTTGATGCAATTTGGTTGTTTGACACACTGCCGATTTTGCAGTCGTTTTCTCGCCTACTAATGTAGAGGTCTGTCATTTTTATCATAGGTACACTTCACTGTGAGAGACAGAATAAAAAAAAAATCCAAAAAATCACATTGTGTGATTTATACATATTTATTTTGCATTTTATTGCATAAAATATGTATTTGATATAATAGAAAAACAGAACTTAATATGTGGTACAGAATCCTTTGCTTGCAATTACAGAGGTCAGATGTATCCTGTAATTCTTGACCAAGTTTGCTCACACTGCAGTAGGGGTTTTGGCCCACTCCTCCATACAGATCTTTAAGGTGTCAGGGTTCTTGCTGGGTAATGTTTTGTTTTTCAGCAAAATTGTGTTTCAGCTCCCACCAAAGATTTTTTATTGGCTAGGCCACTCCAGGACCTTGAAATGCTTCTTATAGAGAAAAGCCTTTACTTGCTCTGGCTGTGTGTTTTGGGTCATTGTCATGCTGGAAGACCCAGCTCATCTCTCATCTTCAGCCAAAATCTCATGATACATGACCCCTTCCATCCTCCATCCATACGGTGTAGTTGTCGTGACCCCTTTGCAGAAAAGCAGCCCCAAAGTGTGATGTTTCCACTTCCTGGTTCACCCAAGCATGTGGGTTCTTGGGGTTCTACTCATCCTGGAGATCATAGTGAAAAGCTCTATTTTGGTCTTATCTGACCACATGACCTTCTCACATGCCTCCTCTGGATCATCCATGGTAATTGGTGAACTTCATACAGGCCAGGACATTTGCTGGCGTGAGCAGGGGACTTTGAGACTGTGGTCCCAGCTCACTTCAGGTCATTGACCAGGTCCTCCCATATAGTTCTGTGTTGATTCCTGACCTTTCTCAGAATTATTGCATTGAGCCCCAGACCGAGGATGACTGACAGTCATCTTTGTTTCTTCCATTTTTTTAATAACTAGTTGTTGCCTTCTCACTAAGCTGCTTGCCTATTTTTCTGTAACCCATCTCATGCTTGTGCAGGTCTACAATTGAGTGTGTGAACAGGTGTCTTTTATATAGGTAGCGAGTTCAACCAGGTATAATTAATACAAGTAATGAGTGCAGGTTAGTAGGTGATCAAGTACTTATACAATAAATGCAAATTATTTAAAAACATACAATGTTATTTTCTAGATTATCTTTAGATTTTGTCTCTCACAGTTTAAGTGTACTTACGATAAAAATTAAGGATCTCTCCATTATTTGTAGGTGGGAAAACATCCAAAGCAAAATCAGCAGTATATCAAATACTATTTCCCCACTGTATATTAGACATTTATGAGCGATCATACAGATAAACTAACAGAGAATACTAGCAACAAAATGCAGAAGCATTTGCACAGGTTCACATGCCGTGTTTGGAGGTGTACGAAAAACTATGAAACCTACATCTTTTAGTGTTCAGAAAAATGTATTCTACTTCCAAAATAATTGTATTCACTATTTTCAAAAATCAGATACTACAGTTATTCCCATGCCCATGGGACAATCTATTTTATTTCTGTGATGAATATAAGAACTACATTTTATTTTAATGCAGTTATATAATGTTTCTAAATTTTTTTGCTTAAGTAGTGGAGTGTTAAACTAAAATATATAGTTAAACTAAAATGCAGTGATGATTTCTGAATTAATGAATATTGTCATGTTTGGAGCTATTTAACATAATTTATAATACATTATAAAGTAATATGTTTGATTTGGGAGTTTTGATTAATTGTACTACAAACCATTATGTACCATCATTATTATTATCCTAGTAAAATTTATATTAGGATAGCCTAAACTAAAGTTTCAAGACAGGAATAAAAAAGCAATTTGCAAAGTTTTTCACCGTGTAAGGTTGCTACAATTGAAATGTTCAATCTTAAAACATGTGTTAACTCTATTCAGTTGCAGGACAGTTCAAAACGTTTTTATATGCACACAGAATTTTATCAGTCTTACATGCCTTCCATACAAGTTCTCAGTTATCCACGCACTTTTGCTGACCCAACTGTGAGACGTAACCCCATCCAGTAGGTCCTGGAGGAATGTCATTTATTCTGCTTACACTTGGATGCTCATGGATGATGTTATTGCTGAAGTCATCCATTGCTGCTTACCATTATTAAGGTTTCCAACCACCAACGTGACTTCAGATGGTCAACAGACTTCTGAGTTAAGGAGTTTCTAAAAGTGTTCCTTATGCTACTCAACAGAATCACCCACAGAGTCCAACACTCACTTACACAGCTATTGAAGACTTACACTTCCTTACTAATACAGCTTGAGTCTCTCACGCTTTCTTGGCTACAGCAGGGACATCTGATTGATTTCACTATGCAACAATCAGTTGTCCATAACATATGGCCTCAAGTCATGTAACATGACTACAAATCACACATTGACCTTTGTATAATGTGCACTTGTGAGCAGCCTTGTGTTAGAACATAGTGTTTGTTATTCGCAGTCTGTGTGAAATCTAAACATTTAAGCACTGAAGCCACCCAATCATGTATTTATAGGTATGTCTATCATTCTCAAAATGAATGTTGAAATCTACCATTAGAACTATAGAGGTGAGTATGAGGTAAGCACCACAAGCACCTACTCTTCCTTCTTTATAAAAGCTGAATACTCTGAACTGTAATTTGGTGTATACATACAAATAAATAATAGACTCAAAATCATAGACAAGAGTTTTCTTATCATACAAATTTTCTTATCATACAAAAGACACAATTGTATGTTTTTAAATGTGTCCATTAAAACAAAATAAATGAATTTGTAGACTATGTTGAAGTACAATAACCACATATTTCATGTGTGATGACACATGTATGTAACATGAGCAGACCTTGATTTATGCAACATGCAAAGCATTCTATTAGTCAAATTTATGTGTTGTATCCTGTACATTCAACATAAATATACTCTTTTCACCTTTGTTGGTTACTTCCCATGCAATTTCAAACAGCAGGAGATCCTCCACTGGTAAATCCTCTTCTTCCCATAATGGAAAACCACTTAGTGAGCTCATAGACAGAGACCTGGTCAGGGGCATGATGAAAAATAATGTGGGTTCTGTTTCAAGTAAAATCTAACAGCAAGACACAGATTATGTGTCTTACGTTATGGCTTTGTAAGGTATGATCCAATAATTTGTGGCTCCTGTTTAAACTGGCACAAAGAGCCTGCCTGTAGATCATGGAGAAGTCTGGTAAAAATGTGTGTGTAACTGATGCACTTGCTTACTTGCTCAGTTACACAGAGAACAAACACTGGTGAACTTTGGGCTCTGAGTTCATCCACATTATAGTTTTAGCAAACAGGGCAAGCAGCCAAAAATTCAGGTTTCTCATTTATTTCTAAATCAGAAAAAGTTATGGAAAATGCAAATATAATAATAAAATTATTATTATAATTATAATAGCAATAAAACCCACAGTGTTCCAGACTTTTGTTTAGTTGCAGAAAGTATTAACTCAGGATATTTCAGTTTCACTTCATTTGTTAATATACATACATTATTTTCCAAAACGTTGGGATGGGACATGCTATATAGGGGTAGTAATAAGGAAAAAATAATATATATTATGTGATTTAAAACATGTGATGTCAGCAGATGATTGTAGTCATCATTTGGTCCAAAAGCAGTATCCACAAAAGGCTGAATCTTTAAGGAATTAAGAATGATAGAGGATCTCCAGAGAAGGAATGTGAGAGAAAATTATTGAAATGTTTAAAAGCAGTGTTATCCAATGAAAAACTGGAAATAATTTGCTTAGTTCCCCACTGCAGTGCAACAGTTCAGACTGTTATCAGCAACAAGTTCAAAAACCAGGGCCTGTCATGGAATGGGTCTATGTCAGTGCCCTTGGAAAATCTCATTTACCCTTCTGTGATGGCATCATTAATGCAGAAATGGTCACTGGGATTTTAGAGAAACATTACAACAACATCTTTTACAGGGACATCCATGCATTTTTCAACAAGACAATTCAAAACCATATGTTGCACACATTACAAAGGCATGGCTGCAGAAGAAGAGTATTATTCAAAAGAATACTTGAATCATTTCATTGCCTGGTATCCTCTGTGCCAAAATATCTTTTAAAACGTCAGTAGTGCCAGATGCTGGAGTAGTTCAAGTTATCAAATCCAAGGTAAGGTTTGCAATATGAAAGATGCGTTTAACAGCCACCTGGGGTACACAGGGCACTCAAGCCTGAGATAAATGGGGAGAGTTACATCAGGAAGAGTATCTGCCTAATCAGACATAAGTGATCTACTGTGGAAACCTTTAATAGGTGTAAATGGCAGGCTCTACAACAAAATTCTGGAATCATCAACAAATCATCTTTTTGAATGGTAGTTGACAGAACAGCTGCTGTCATTAATTGAAATATGGACTCATCAAAACAATTACAGGAACACACATATAGCATTAACTCAATTCAACTTCTGATATATTGATTCAGCCAGTTAAGTGGCAGTGGGGTTGTTAATCAGTTTCAGCACTATTTTTGAACAACATGTGCACCGGAGGACGAACAATTAGACGACACGCAAAACAGTAAAGGTTTGATAGGTGGATATTTTAAACTTAAAATGTTCTTTCTAATATAGAGAATACTGTCAAGCAAAAAGTTTGATTTATAGCTAAAAAAGGTATTTTAGAAGAAATAATTAAAGTACAAATCAGACAATGCAGTAAAAACTGTTTTATCTCTTTCCATGATTATTTACATCAAATTGACACTCACCACAGTTTTAATAAATATTTCTAACACCCAGCAACACTGATGTTCTTAACTCTGCTATGAAATTGAGTTGAACATTTGTGTTATCTTTTTGGGGTTTGTTATGCCTTTTGCATTGATATTGCTACACAATTGCTCTATGTAAATGAGTGTTAAAGTATGTAATGTATATCTGCCTTAACATATACAGTATAAATAAGCACACAAAAATGCAGTACAATAACAAAGTTTTTTTTCAGTTGTGTATCTTACTAATGACAAGAGAATATGAGATACAAACGTCTTATATTTCAAATATCAAACAAAGATCAAACAAAAATGTGGTAAAAGATATTCAGCTACATTTTGTCTCCTATACTGGTCTGGCAACAGCACCTCATCTCCACCATAAGGGATGCTTTCCCTGGCCTAACAGAAAGAAAGTAATATTATGGAGTGACAGATCCAGTCACCAAAAGCCTCCACATCAACTGCACTGGAGAAGAAGCATGTATGCACATTCGCATTAGCAGCCAGTTGCTCTGAGAAGCCAGTCCAGTATGGTCTAGTCATAACTCAGCAGTGTAGAAGATCCAAAAACATTATGATTGGTTACAGTAAGCTACAGCGGTGCTTTTGAAGTTTGTGAAACCTTTCGATTTTTTTTATGTTTCTACCTAATATTTCTAATACATCATCAGATTTTCAGAAATGCACAGAAACACAGAAAGACAACGACCCTAAGTTGTTCTACAAAACAGCTAAAGTTCATGTTTTGGAAGTCAGTGATCTGAAATTATTGTAAGAGGTTTACAAAAACGTAACTCAAACTCCTCTTGGTGAACGTACTCTTAGCTTAGCATGCAAAATTACCCTTGCAGCCACAGATTCAGGAGCTAACAGGCACTCAAAGTCTCTTGGAGTCTATGTTGTTTGTGTATTCACAGTTTTGAATGGGTTTATGCTCACTTATCAAATGACTGAACATGTCTTTTTAACCCCAGGAAAAAATGTGCTGTGAAATTTGACAGTAGTGCCGTGAAGTGACCAAAATAAAATTAACATCCACAGTAGAAATGTGAAATAATTTATGGTCAGTTCATAATCAACCAAGGTTACAGTTGTACTATGAATTTTGACAGTGGAACCATGAAGTGGCCAAATTACCCTCAAAAGTTGATTGAATTAAAACTACAACAATTTTACTATGACATGTCACAGTACATGTTTTCGTGGAATGGGGTCCACTATGTGAATAAATGTGCTTAGGACACTTTTAATCAGAGCGCACTATCTACCAGGTCACAGGTCATAAAAAAAAGAGTGTGCATAGAGTGGCTTTCCAAAATGATATAAAAAACAGTTATTGAATGATGTAAATGATCAACTTATAACAAATAAATTTGATTTAATGCACAATGTTCAACAACATTAATCACATAGGTTTCTATACGCTCAGGCCTAATAAAGACCAGGATACACCACTGGTAATGGAACACTGAAATGCAATGGAAAGGAAATTACACATGGCCTTAGTGTAAACAAGAAAACAGCTGACTTGGCCTGGGAATCAGACTGGGGCTTTAAAACTCGGGAGGACTTGAAAGTCTTCACAAACGTGTCACAAATCAGTGCTAAATTTATATTCAATAGCATAGCTGAGCCTTCTGTATTTGTATTCATATTGCATGGAGCTGGATAGCTAGGGAGACAAGTTGAAATCTCAGGAGACTGGGGGAATTAGTCCAGCCTATCCTGTGAGAAGCAGATAGATTGTACACTGATAACTGGTAACTGTACGTCTTTAAATAATCTAAAATTATAATGTTTGCGCTAAATATGTACGTGAAAACTCCTTTTTAGGAATTGTACCACCCCTTTATTTACCTCCTAATGGTTTGGTCCACTGCAGCAGTTGACTGTGTGAGTATCTGAAAGCCTGTAAGTTTACATATTTTGAATCCAAAAATCACATCCGTTTCGTCCAGTTTTTCCGCAAAACGCAGTCTAATTATAAACTCTTAAAGAAATGACAACTAACAATTGCATATAACATTATTATTTAGATATGTTGAATATGCAAAAAGATAATTCATGTGCAGAAAGACAAGCCATTGCCAAAAGAAATATGCAGTCGGTATAACTAATATTTAGTTATAACTAGTAACTGTTGGTTATTAAACAGTTTAAAACTGCTGACAGATGAATGGAGGATTTTTACTGACAGTTCAAAGAGAAATCAGTTTGTTGCTTTACAATACCAATAAATTAGATTCAACTCATATATGAAAAAACTTATGAAACTAAACCATGAGAACCATTCTCTAAAAAATCTACAATACTGATCATTGCTGGATTTTATGTGATTTCTAAGAAAACAAAGCAGTTAAACAAAATTTCCTTGCTTGATGTGAGTTTGAGATAGCTGAAGTCAAAGCATTATACAAAGAAAGAATGACCTGCTAGAGAGAAATTTGAGATCAGTTAATCAAATATTAAGAGTGAGACAATTGTTAATCCTCAAAGTTTGTGCCAGTCATGGAGTGAAGAACCCAGACCAAGACATTAAGACGAAACAAAAACATGATGACAGACTGGTGTTTACAGCAGTACAACCCTGATCATAAATATTCTGTTCTTGTTATATATTATATATAGATTATAAATTCTTCTGTTATGTTCTTTTGTGTAAAACCTATAAATTGTGCTACCACCATTTCAGAACTTTGCATTACCCTTGATATTCAACTTTTTAATCTTTCATCAAACATTTCACATTTGTAAAACATTTTGTGTATTGCATATGTTTACTTCATATTTACTTCATTTTTAATCAGCAGCTTTCATTTAGATAAAATCTCCAAAAATAATAAGGTCAGCAGGTGAGGTCAGTTTTTAAAAATGTAGATCAATGTAATCAACAAAGATCTAATATGCAAAGGTAAACTAAAAATGTATCGGACATTTTGCTTAACTTCTTCCAGCTAATAGAATAATAACAAATTGAAAAGTGTAACCAGACTGTATTTTGTTCACTCCAGAACCTAGCGGCATATTTTTGAAGTCACATGACTTTAATATAATAATTGTAAATATAACTATTTAATGTTCAATTTGGTTTATACAATGTAGAATTGCATTCCTCCTTCATTTATGCTTTACATTAGTTTGGTCTGCTAGTGCCAGTGGAGCACAGTCTGTTGTGTGAGTGTCTGGAAGTGTGTATGTTCTGGTTGATAACAATAGCTTGTTGCTTGTATCTGGTTGTAACAATTTTTTTGTTACAAAAAAATATTTGTTTCCAGTTGTTAAGTGTGTTTTCCTAATTGTTTGTGCCTTAAATGAATAGATAAGGTTAGTATTCCCTTTTGTATTTTAGTATTTCCCTATTGCTTTTGTGGTCAGCACAATGGTATTTTGAAATTTATCTATTTTTAAGGATATTTGAGATATTTCAAGAGACTTCAAGAAGCTTCTGGAATTGTGAGAACTATCAAGAAGTTTCTATAACTGTCCAGAATTATCTAGAACTTTCTGGGACTGTACAGAATTGTACATAGCTGTATAAATACAGTTATATAGGGTCACTATATCCCTTCCTGAGAGACGGAGAGAGAGGATCTAGTTGATTGGAATTGCATAGTAAGTGGGCAACGGCCATCACAGACAAAGGGGGATTGACCTAGACAGACAGGTGTGAATTCAATATCTATTCAGATT
>JAUZST010000432.1:0-28251 GCA_034779995.1 Parotocinclus haroldoi
TTTGTTTAATTAACATCTAGGCCGCCCATGGAGGTCGGGTCCCCTGTTGAGTCTTGGTTCCTCCCAAGGTTTCTTCCCACCATTTTGGGGAGTTTTTCCTAGCCATTGTCGCCCTGGGCTTGCTCAACTTGGGATTGGCCTTTTAAGATAATATAATACTGTAAATCTGCTTTGAGACGATGCTACATTATAAAAAGCGCTATATAAATAAAATTGAATTGAATTGAATTTAATTGAATATAGTGGTTCATGGAAGTTTGTGAACTATGAACTAAAACATTACCTAAAATGATTGGAATTTTCCTTTAGAATTTGCTAGTATAATTGAGAATTTATTGCTCCGTCCAGATTGGCAAGCTTTTCCGGTCCAAATGCAAAAACCATTATACCATACTTCCAGATATCATGTTTCTTATTTTAAATAAATCAAAAGCTCTATTTTGGGCTCATCCTCCCACAAAATGTTTGTCCAATCGTTGTCTGGATTGTCCACATTAATCTTGTTCAGTTTTCTCCTCATTGTGAACTTATGAACATTAACATTTGATAATTAGATAATGTGTTAGATAGATAATTATGTAAAATATTTTTGTATCTACAACCCCAAATTAATTGTTCCTTAAATTCCCTTTGACTTTTGTTTCATTGCAAAAAGTATGAACCCAGGGGATAGGGGATATTTCATTTCATTTTGAAGTATCCCCTAATTGTTGTCAGCAGTATATTTTAATGTTTTGTCTGGTAAATACCATTTCATTTGTTATTAAGCATGCATTATTGCATTTCAAGCCTGGAACGCATTAAAAAAGTAGGGATGGGGGCAATTTAGTAATATAATAACTAGTGATATTTAAAAAATGAAATAATTTGAAAAAAAGATTTCAAACAGGTCATGTCAACATTTGAGCATGGGTGGGCGGAAAATTTCCAGCTTGTAAATAAATGTGTGAGAAAATAATTGAACTGTTTAAAATCAATATACCTTCATACATGCATATTTATCCTTCTATACAGTGCATAATATCATCAAACAATTCAAAAAATCTGTGCATTAAGAGCAAGGGCACAAAGCCTAAACTGAAGAGGTATGATCTTTGATCCCTCAGATGGCACTGCATCAAGAACCACCATGCAACAATAGTTGATAGAACCACATGGGCAAAAGATTACTATGGAAAACCTTTATCAAGAACTACAATATGGCGTTACATTAATACATACACATTATTATGGAAAAAAGCCTTATGTTCATCATGTCCATAAGTGACATTGATTCATATGGGCTCCAGAGGCATCCAGGATGGACCATCACAGATTGGAAACATGTATTGTGGTCAGATCAATCAGTATTCAAGATCTGTTTTGGAAGAAAGGCAGGTTGTGCGCTCTAGACCTAAGACAAAATTGACCATTCAGGCTATTATCAGCCAAAAGCCAGGTTATTTCATGCTATGGGGCTGTGTCAAGCCCAATGCAAAAGTCATTTTCAGCTCTGTGATGGCAGCATTAATGCAGAAAAGTACATTGAGATTTTAGAGCAATAGTAATTCCTTATTATCTTTTCCAGAGACTTTCATGCATTTACAAAACAAAGAAAAAAGCAAAAAAGTTTTACAATGGAGTATTTAAACTAAAAGTAACCTATGGAGGACCAAGACTCAAAAAGGGTCCACCCTCCTTGGGTGGCATAAGTGTTAACTCAAGAAATAGTTAAGTTTGTATTATTTGTAGAACTAAGTCAATAATAACAGTTAAATAAAATAATGTCAAATATATGCATATTGGCAATACAGTCCAATACACAGAGTCACTCCAGGATATTGAGTCCTCTGATTTGAAAAGAAGTTACACCAGAAAAAAGTTTGGAAATTCCATAAATATAAACATTTTAGTAATTTTCTCAAATATTTGTTGATTTATGTATTTGGGAACCACCTTAGATGTGGGATTTTAAATGATTATCAAAGTGATTTTGATTAAATGAATAACAAAGGTTTCAAGTGAGTTTCAAGGTTTTCAAGTTTCAAGTAAGCGTCAGCTTGCCCGAAGCACAAAGTACCGCTGCTCCCATGTGCATACTCAAAACACAAAAGAAGAACAAGCGATATCACTGATCTCTGACATTGTCAGGCTCACATAATATAAATCATTCATCATTCGTTCAATCATTCTCTTACCCAGTTAATCCTGGACAGAGCCAGTGATAAATCATAATAATTCAAATGATCTATAGTGCAGGTCATAACATGCTCCTCATCAAAGAGACCAACATAGTGTTTAACAGTACAAATAGTACTTTACTGTTAATAATACTTTTTTTTTTACATTTTTACAATGAAAAATCTGAAATTTTCGCATTGTGCTTCAGTTAATTTTGCACAGTTACCTATTGTTTCCATAGTTAATTATTGCTGCCCATGGTTCAGCATGTACTTATAAAATAACCATTTTTTTCTAATACTTATTCAACTAATCTACTAATTATCATATTACTAAATAACATAATTGAGTTAATAAGGAGACCAAATGATCTTGTTTATGGACATAATATGTTCAGAAAGGGGTTTGTGGAGAAAAGAGGAGAATAAAAACTTCGTAAACAGGTGGACAGCTGTGAAGACAAGAAAAGAATAGGCAAGAATAACATCTGATGTCTTGTCTCTTTTCATAACCTCTGTAGATTGAAAGATAAACGTGCTAACAGCTGCTGGTGTTTCAGTTTAGCTCTCTTGTAGATGTCAGAGATTTTAAAAGAGAAGGATTAGTCTAGCAGTGTCGCTAGACACTTGGCCAAAGCTATCACTCCTACAGTACTTAGCAATAATCTGTTTTTAATTCACTGATAGTGCAAAATGACAGTGTGCCTTCATATAGATTACACCCATATGGTGGGGGAGATGCGTCAGTGGTTCTGTGCAACAATCCTATACTTTATCGACTAAGCCACACATACTGTAATACAGGGATGTATTATTAGATATAGTAATATTGTGACACTATTTAAATTGTTGCAATATTCCCATGAATTTGCTTTTAGCTGTAGCTTGTTCTTTGTACAGTACGAAGTAATTTAAGGTGTGTTTTCATATTAAAGCAAATATGACTTAAAATACTACAGATTCTATTAAGGAAAACTTAGTAACAATACATTACTTACTGTTATTGTTTTAATTGCTTTACAGCAAAAGGTAATAACGTTTCTATTTCCCAGTGTATTTCGAGTTCATGAGTATGCATCCATATAGAATTCTTCCCAGGCCTACTTACGTAGTTTATACCCTCATGTATCAGCTGTGGCATAAGACAATGAGCTTCCAGGAACACATATAGTAATTTGAAATAGGGTGAACATCAGTAGCCAAACAAAGATGCAGAGGCATTCATCAGCTGGTGGAAAGCTGCTGTAAATCTTCTCTGCCTAGCCCATCAAGTCTTTTACAATAGCGTTTACTAATTTATGCAGCCATTGAAGGATTCTTCAAAAGTTAGGGATTACATATCCTAAATAAAAATCTCATCAATTTATTCAGTAATTATATCTGTATAAACAATCAAACTGTATGCAGACATTTTTTAGACCTTTTCACTGACATCATTCTATTCCAATTACATACCTGTTACACAAATAATACTCTCGTAAATCATTTGGATGAATATATTATTTAGAATGTTATGTTTGTACTTAAAATGTTGCTCATAATTATATGACGACAGTTTGAAGTTAACATCAGCAATTGAGGAAGAGAGAGCCAGCTGGGTGATTGAAATGCAGCAGCAAATAGTGGAAAGAAAAGTCTCAAGGGATAAGCTTTGGAGACCGGAGCACCGTAGAAGTTATCATCAGATGCCAGGACCACTTCCTTTGAGCTCCTAGCATCAGCACAGGACTGAATGTTGAAAGCTGAACTGAACTGAAGTTCCAAGAAACTGCTGCCACAACAGTGGCGGAACAGCTTCGGCATCTTCCGCGATTCGCGCATTGCACCCAGTCGGGACGCAACACCGTTGTGCGCCCCTTTATCCTTTTGTTTTTTTTTTGGGTTTAGGAGCCTTACACTTTTAATCGCTTTTTTGTTTTTTCTATAGTATTTCCCCATTATTATTATACGTTGTGGGATACGTCTATCCCGCATCCTTGGGTCCTACCAAAAACCACCACATCTCGAACAGGTCGAACACGAACAGGTAAAGACTTAAAGAGATGCTCTGGTGGGCTAGCCTCTCATAATATTTGCTAACAAGGCAACAAGGTTAACAAGTCTATCAGTGAGATTCTATAAATCAAGATTCAATGTTTATTGGAGTGGGCACCATAGGCCATGCAAAAAAGCCATCAGCTAAATGTAAAGAATTGAGGCTCCAGAAAACAGTAGGACAAGGTAAGAAAATCAGAGAAACAGAAATCTTCAGAAAGAGGGGCATGATCAGAAATGATGATCAGGTGATAATCAGTGGAGGATACGTTAGGAATGAAAGAACTGGCAACAAACAAATAATCAATACGAGAATATGATTCATGATCATATGAATAATGGGAAATTGATTTTTTTAATCATAATGCCACCAAGAGTCACTAATGCCATAATTAGAAAGAAACGTAACAAAAAAAATTTAAAAAAACTCCCCACTCTCACCTAGCCAGGAAATCTAACAAAGCAAAGCAGGAGGATCAACCTCGTTTAGAATCCAAATTCTTAGAATGACATATTACGTATAAGAGCATAACCGTATCGGTACCAAACCGTGCCCAAAATCACTAAAGCTTATACAATTTCAGACTTTAAAGCTGTGATGTCCAATAAAATGGTTATAAAATAGGGGTGTACTCACTTTTGTGAGCTACTGGACATTCCACCATATAACCTGGCATGAAGCACCTTTATAGATCTGTATCATATTGAAGCTTTGATTATGAAATGAATACAGATTGAACTAAGTTCAAATCACTCACAAATATACCGAGCTCTTCCTATAAGAACACTTCAAATTAAACCACAGCTGCACAGGAATTCTGATAAGATACTGACTACTGACCCAGCACTCACCAGTCAGGCAGGGATTTTAAGAAGACCATTACATGAGGATAATTTTGCAGAGAGCTTGTCAGGAAAACATCCTACCGCCATTTTAGTATTACATAGTGTTACATAATTTGGGGTTTTATGATAATGATTGTTTCTAGGCTGGAGTGGTTACAAAGGGCAGGCAGAAAATTTCTACAGGTTGGCACACTGATTCATTCAGCCAATGTAAAAGCAAGCTTTATAAGACATAAAACATGAGAAAGTTGAGAGTAGTAGTTTATACAAAATGATACGTGTTATGAAATAATAAAAATGGTGTCCTGTCATATTGCTACTTGTTTGCTTATTTGTTTATTTGGTTCAATTAACACTTTCTGCATTGATGGCTATTTTACAACTGACACAATGTATTGATACACGAGGTTATTTCAGCATACATATGTCCTACATATTCAGATCAGATCTTGCGTGAAATGCGTGACTTTGGATTGTGGGAGGAATAAACCTATATGGACCCAGGGAGAACATGTAAACTCCACACAAGACGAATGCGAGGTCAGGATCAAATTAGGGACACTGGAGCTGTATTGCTGGACAAAACTATTGTTTATGCAAAGCGAATTCCAAAAAAGTTGGGACACACAATTTGTTTAGTGTCCCATCTTTTTTGGAATCTGGTAAGTATCGGTAAGGAAAAGGCAGGAACACTAGAAATACTTCTTATGATGGAACTCATGGCTCAGTTTAATTGCAGTGGTAATCGAAATTTGTGAAAGCTTTAGATTTTTCTATGTTTATGCAAAACTATGATCTAAAGTGCCATGAAATTTTCACACAAACCTTAAAATAGACAAAAGGAACCCAATTTAAAACATATTTTATATTCTACATTCTTACATATGTGACTAGTTAAAGTATAAGAATTTATAGTTCTAGTAGGTAATTTGAAGGTAAACTTAGAATAATTCAGTCAGAGAGAGTCAGAGTTTTCAATTAATGGCATGATAATCAGGAATTGATAAGCCTAATGCATTTAAAGAACAGGGATCAATGAAAGTGTTCTTCAAAAGAGGTTTGTGTCAGTGTTCATGGTGTTACGTTCGGTGTGTAAACACACACAAAGCGAGTGTAAGAATCAATCGCGGGTATTTATTGTAACAAGTAAACAGAGCAAAATCGAAAGGCAAACTCGTAATCGTGAGACAGGCAGGGTTCAGGTGATCAACAGAGTCCATAGGGGAAAAGGCAGAATCAGAGCCCAGATAAACAAAGTAATTCAATTAACAACCAGTATATCACACAAGAATCGCTCAGTATGGTTCACAAGGAAATCCAGAATTATTTTGCGTGTGACTGGCGGAAGTTTGGGGTTTGCATGCCAATGGAGATGGAGCTCATGGATTCTGATAGGCCAGATACAGGTGATCTTCGTGATCATTCGTGTGCTTGGGTACTTTCGTTTTCGGTCCTGTGAGTGGGTTCTGAGCCGGCGTACTGGACGTGGGAAATCCATCAGCCTAGTGTTTTGGCCTGGTTAGAGTCCAGATTTGAACCTTTTTGAGAATAATTTGTCTCACATTAAAGCTAATTGGAAAATATTTAACTATTCATCAACATTTTAGAAGCCATTGCCATTTAGTGGAACAAGACTGTAAAAAGCTGTCCACGCGTTTACTCAAAAGACATTTAGGGAAATCCGTTTTTGTAGATTCTTTATCTATTTGTTAAATTCTGGATAATTTCCTGACCAACGATTTGCTGTCCTTAAAAGCAATTTTGGCTCGGTTTATAATTTTTTTGGTGAGAAGTTGTGTCAACTTAGACCTTCTTGACCTTATGATTCTCAAAATATATCAAATAAATCAGCAATTAACAGGATTACCAGTGAGTACAATGCAAGAATTACTCACTTTTGTTTTACACACATACATACTTAATATAGTACTGAAACCTATCCATTGCACAACATTGAATGAACTCCAAGAACTCCCAAAGCAAACACACCAGCAGATGACCACGGTTTTCCTAATGACACGAGTATTTAAAATGAAACACTCAGCTTGACACTGGCAAAGCTGATGGTAACACCTAGTATGCACACACACACATACAAACACGCTTGTCTTGCTATCCTAGTGAGTACTTTCCATTGATATGAATAACAATAAAGGACTGTTGCAGCTAATTAATGCAAAATAATTTACCATCTACCATAAACTTAACCCCAGTAACCTAAAGCAAGTCATTTGGCTCTTCTGGTATTTTAAATAAAAGTTGCCAATTTTTATGAAAAAATAAATAAATAAATAAAATAATAATAGTACTACTAATAATACTACTACTACTACTACTACTACTACTAATAATAATAATAATAATAATAATAATAATAATAATAATAATAATAATAAAAGCACTGAAATAAGCACTGAAAAGTGGTAAAAAAAATATTTATTACTCAAAATTACACTTTTTCCTATCAACATAGGGGCATTTTGTCCTCACAATTATATACACACAAAAACATACATATCCACGCACCAGTCCTGGTGGGGACTTGACGCTGACATACTGATTACTCTATCTACATAATGATACACTACACAATTACCATGGCATCAGTACCCTAAAGTAAGGGTTTTCCAAAGAAAATTGTAGTTTTTGTTTAAAAGCAGTCTCCCCTCTAGTTACCAGCAATATGTCCCGCAAGGTCAAATATGTTTTTTCCTTCTATCCTTATATAAACATCTCTCTCTCTCTCTCACACACACACACTCACACACACACACACACACAAACACACAAATACAAACACATTTGGTATCCTCTCAGCAGGAAGCATCTGGTTGTCTCAGTGTTGCAGGTGGCACTTGGATCACTTGGGGCACCTGACAGCTTCCTGCAGTATGTGTACTGTGGCCACCACACTGTCAATATTAAACACCTGTTAGATCAGCTCAGTTGGAAGACATTGAGCAGGACTGTCAAATTTTCCACAAAGACACACAGTTAACAGGATATGAGATCTCATATATGATGACATTATGGTTTATATAGCAGTACTTGGCCAGAAATTACTTTCACTTTGTCATGGCTATCTTCATTCTTCTGGACTCCGACATTCAAATAATGACACGTAGAATTTAGGATACATCCAGTATAATGAAAGAAAATGAGGTCAGAAGTGACCATGAAAATTTAACCATATGGATAAATGCCACCCATGAGAGGACCAGATGGATTCACAGTTCATCTGGGACAGGAACCAACTTGTGTATGAGCTCAGCCTGTGCTCTAGTTGATGTGTGCATCCTGTGTAGGAGGTACAGGGGCTTGGCCACCTGTGAAAGCCACATGCTGCAGTATCAAAACAGTGTGCATAAGTGTACATCCACTAAATGGCCAAGTGTTACAGTTGGACAAAGGCACAGAGAGGGAAAGGTTGGATTGCTGTAAAACTCACTATGCAATTATGTCTCAGGCACATGTTTGAATGGCTACAGGTGTGGTCTGATTAGACATTAAGTTTTGCCACAAGATAGCGTAAAAGTGCTTCCCTACAAAAAGGCTCTCAGTGCTGCTTTTGGGTAGAGTATCGCTTGTCGAGAGATCGTTGAGTGGTAGACATGACTCTACGATGAACTCAAAGATATTTTGCCCAATTGACAGACTGTAATAGGGGCAAAAAATGGTATGAGTGACGTAGGGTGGTCATTTCAATGAATTGCCTGAAATATAGGCCATTCTCACCTAGGTGTTAGGAGCTGTTAAGAGCAGTGGTTTCACGCACACGGCGAACACAAAGGCACACACACATGGCAAACAGTTTTGTTGTCTACCATCCAGACACAGGTGGCACCTGTACTACACACCGCAGTCTCAGCCTGGAGCATTTCCAGGCACCTATAAATTTGTTGGAAACTTGTTATCACCATGCCCATTACGAGCCCTGCGTTTGATAGCCAGCCACTGTCACCTTTGCTTTGGGGTTCGAGTATGGAGGCTTTGTGGTCCTGCACTGAATCGTTGGTCAACTAAGTGTTACAATCTGGTGAATATATTCTTGGAAAACCCTTGCCGTGAGTGAATGAGCAATACCCATCTGAAAAATGCCAGTTGGAAGAACCGAGGCAACACTTGTGACCGTAGGATATCCTCCATATATTGCTGAATTGTTAGTGTCCCTTGTATCACTACTGCAATGGCACTACTCGATGACTCCCCAGATCATCACACCAGCATTTGGAAAAGATTGTCACTCCAGAGCAAACACATGACTAAAGTGCTGACCACGAGGCCTCCATACTCAAACCCAGCCCCATCCTGCTTCCAAACAGAACCTGTATTTGTCAATAAAGATGATACAGTTTCATGTGTAGTAGTTCTGGTATCTCGTTCATAACTCCATTGCTAACAAAAGTGACAGTGGCTGGCTGTCAGTGGAAGGACACATAATGGGAGCTGTGAAGACAAATTTGGGAAATTGTCTGAGCAGAGACAGGGGTGCGCAGAAAAGGTACCACTTGTGTCTGGATGCTAGAAAATATTTTTTTAATTGTGGAAACTGTTCATGCTGCTAAAACACCTCCTGAATGTTTTAGATGAAAAATCTCTAGAATGTTAAGCAATTTGTTGAAATGACTATCCATTTTGCTTCTCTTAGTCCAGGGATCCACCCCCTCTCAAAGTCAGCTGGATGAAATGTCTTCAAGAGGCATGTCAAGCTAATGTACTGCATTACTTTAGGCTATATTGCTATAATTATAAGCGATTCAGCAGCATTTTTCAAAAGTAATTTGTGAATTTTGTTTCGGAAAAGTGTTTATTCTGTTTTTGCTGTGATAAGCTGAAGATGGTAATGTAATTTTAGGATTTTTGCAGATAATTCATGTAGTTATAGTACAAACCATTATGGATCCCTAATGGATCTGTACCTAAACTACTGTATATAAGCCATACTTCAGCACATATGTTATATTATTATTTGTAATTGTTTTCTTGTTTTTTTAAAGACTAGTAGTACTTTTACTTAGGTGCTTACTTACTTTTACTTAGGTACTTACTCCTCCTCAGGAACTGGGGAGGTATTTGTGTTCTGGTCCTTGATTCACCACACATATTTGCACGTTCCATTTCTTCATCAGCTTCTCACTCATGACAACCAACTGTAACTATGCATGTATGAGCAAGCCCACTTGTGTGAAAAGCTACATATTGCTAAAGCAAATGTTGGGGTTATCAGGCTTCTAGTTAGTCTCCTCTAAAATAACGTTGTGTTAGATCATTTTGTTGCCCTTTGTTACTGAGTCTTAATGGACTTGTATCAACACATCCCCCTTTATTTATGCCGTACCAGTGGTTTAGCTGTCTCTGGAAGTGTAAGAAGAATAGTAAGGAGCTACACTGTAAAGGTTAACTAATTATCAATACTATATTAGATATTTTGCTTATGTTGCTTAATATTTTGCCTATAACCCTTATATGTTTAAGTTGAGACGTTATGTAAAACACAATTGAATACACTACAAAGACAAAATATTTCATGTTCAAACAGATAAACGTTTCTTTTTTTAAATATTCACTTATTTTAAATTTCATGCCTGCAACACATTCCAAAAAAGTTGGCACAGGGGCATGATGACCATTGTGTTACATCACTTTTCCTTTTAACAACACTCATTAAGTGTTTGTGAACTGAGGATACTAATTGTTAAAGCTTTGTAGGCTGAATTCTTTCCTATTTTTGCTTGATCTACAACTTCATTTGTTCAACAGTCCGGGGTCTCCATTGTCATATATTGCGCTTTTTAATGGGTCACACATTTTCAATGGGAGACAGGTCTGGACTGCAGGCAGGTAAGCTTGCCGCTTACTTGCGGAGATTTTTTCAGTTTCTCTGGATCTTTTGATTATAGTATGGACTCTAGGTGGTGAGGAAATCCCTAAATTCCTTGCAGTTGCATGTTGAGAAATGTTCTTAATCTGTTTTACTTTGAAACTTTTTGCTCATGCAGTTGTTCACAAAATGGTGAACCTCTCCCCATCTTTGTTTCAGGTTTGCTCCCTTTATTCCCAATCATGACATTCCAATGAACTTTTTAACCTTTGGAATTTTGTGTACAGATATTTTCTGAACATTCCTCAATTTTCCCAATCCTTGTTGCCCCTGTCACAACTTTTCTCTAAACCTTTTACAGGCATCAAATTCAAAATAAGTGAATATTTGCAAAAAAACTATAAAGTTTATTTGTTTGAATATTAAATATTTTGTCTTTGTAGTGTATTCAATTGAATATGGGTTGAAAATGATTGGCAAATCATCATATTGTGTTTTCATTTAAGTTTTACACAATGTTCCAACTTCATTGGAATTGGGGTTGTACCACATATTATATCAACAAATTTAAAATTGTAACCAGACTGTATTTTGTTCACACCATTATCTTGCGGTTGAATCTTGTGCTGCACATGGCTTTTTGTTTTTGTTTCTCTATTGGCTCTTTATTTTGCGTCACCATCACGCCCCCTTCATTTCCGCACACCGGTTTCCTGTTTTGTTTCATCAGGTGTTGCGCATTTAAGCCGGCGGCTCATTATTTACTATTATTTGTATTCCATTGGTATCATTTGTATTGTTTGTTTTTTGTTTTGTTTCTATTTCGGCTTCCATGCCGTTTCTATATCAGCTTCCATGTTGTGCCTATATCGGCTTCTTTGCCGTTTCTATACAGGCTTCCATGATGTTTCCGTTTTCGGCTTTAAATGCCGCTCAGCATTGTGGCTCGATGCCACTTCATATCTGGACCCTCAGCTTCCCAAAGCCACCTCTGGACACTCGGCTTCCCAAAGCCACCTCTGGACCCTCAGCTTCCCAAAGCCACCTCTGGACACTCGGCTTCCCAAAGCCGCCTCTGGACCCTCAGCTTCCCAAAGCCACCTCTGGACACTCGGCTTCCCAAAGCCACCTCTGGACTCTCAGCTTCCCAAAGCCACCTCTGGACACTCGGCTCTCAATCAGTATTAAATGGTCACTATTTTGTCTAGTTTATTAAAGCCTTCTATGTTTTTCCTATTTGTAGTCTGTCTGTGGATCATTGCGTTTTGGGTTCCAGTTTCAATCTCATGGAGTTCCTAAGGATCTGGCGAGTCCAGGGATTGTCTCGCCAGGTCTCCAGGACACCTCGTCCGTTATACATTCATGTCAGTGTGATAAAATAGAGCTATCTTATTTAGACTGAATGTGTGAGTGAAAATGGTGTAATCTCATATAAAAGAATATAAACTGAGAAGATGGTCAATTTGCACTGAAGCAGTTCCATATGTGATTGTTACATATGGAGTACTGGCCTAATCTCAGAGTCGGGTATATTAGCTTTACAGCTTTCAGCAAAGTTATAATGGCTGAAGAACATCTTTATTATATAACTAAATTGATTGAATATGAAAGAAATATTTACTTATTGTAATCATATTAAAAAACACTAAACATACTAAACCAACCCCATTTGGTGACTTGGTTAGGTCTTGAAGTTTGGGACTTGACTTGAGGCTTTCTCCTATACTAGCCACTTGTTTAGAATATCCAGTGTATGCAACATGTTTAACAGCAAACATTTTTACTGGACTAAAATGTCTAAAAGCATGTGCCATATTATCATATTATTCCTGTAACCTACGCTGATTATATCTCTGATATGATGTCATTGTCAGAGCCTGCTAAATCACTTGTCATTACAGGCTTATTGAAATCCATAATGACACACCAATTCTGTCAGTGAGCATAAGGCATTTTTGACACTCAAAACATGTTAAACGGCTGACAGCCTTGACAGCTAACAATGGAGTAATTTGTTTTCACCTACCACAAACCTCTAGAAAGCTGAAAAGCAATGAAATGAAATTTTGGACAATGTAATTCACTATGAAGTAGAATGGCAGTTAAATTTATTTTTACATACTCGGTGGCTCACTAATAGGGTTCTTTTCATACCTTCTATATATTGTAGAGATTATTACTAACAACTCAGTCTGTTGAAACAGAGTAAACGAAATCATTTAATAAGAACATCAATGCATGTTCATTCATACAAATGTTCTCCACACATCTCATTCTCTAGATAATTTATTCTTTTTCTAACGTGAAAGCAATTCCTCCGGCCCACGTTGTGTTTATTCTAAAAAAGAAATCCATATGTATAAAGAATGGGCAAACAGAGCTAGTCATCAACTTTGTTAATTCAATGTGAGCTGTGCAGATGTCGATTCAATTTTTGGTCTGGCCAAGCCCTGTCAATCATGACAGCAGATCTGAACTCCACCTGTGCTTGCATTCATGCTCACATCTCAACAGGAATACTTAAGGGAGACTAGGAGGATAGTGACTGAAGCATTTTGTTGACCGACAAATTTCCATCAAGGTGAAAAGAGGCATGATATGACAGCTGCCAAGATGCTTCCCTGAGGCCAGAAGGGGCTGTGAGTTCTGACAAACCAGGCAAATAACTAGGGCTTCTGCCCAGCTTACAGAACTGCAGCATATGAATGTCTAAATTTGTATTTAACCCTGTAAGGCCTACTGATGCAAAATAACAGCATTATCTTTAGCTGTACCAAAAACAAACCTGTTTTTTTTTCTTGTAAGACCATATTTACATAGTCATCAGTTCTTATTGTTTAGCCTTGCAATGCCATTGTCAACGTGTAAATATTTCTGACCATCAGGCCATGAAGTAATGCAACTTGCAATCTTTTTTAAATGCCCATCTCCCTCTTTCCGTGAAATAAAAATTTCAACACTGAAGTAAAATCCCTGAATTGTTTTGTGATTCAAACCTTCTCAAATGTTTGAATATTGTGAAATGACAAACACATGGTACACCCCGTTTCGGTGTCACATAATACAGTAGATTCCAATCTCTGTTAACATTATTGCATTTTGTCAACAACCCCACAGTGTCAGAGGACACTAGAACTCTTTCTAAACCTGGCCGCCCAGCCAAACTGAGCAATCGTGGGTGAAGAGCCATGCTGAGAGAAATAAAGAAGAACCCAAAGATCACTGTGGCTGAGCTCCAGAGATGCAGTAGGGAGATGGGAGTATGTTACACAAAGTCAACTATCACTGCACTCCTCCACCAGTTGAGGCTTTATGGAGCTGAAATTCCACATAGAGTTTGCCAAAAAACACATGAAAGACTTAAGGATTTATTGACACTGTGGTCCCAGCTCTCTTCAGGTCATCGACCATGTCTTCCCATGTAGTTCTGGGCTGATTCCTGACCTTTCACACAGCAAATTCTGGATTTTGGAATAATAATAATAAGAAGAAGAAGAAGAAGTTCCATTTATATAGCACCTTTCACAAACCCAAAATCACTTTACATCAATTCATAACAAAGTACACAAAAATATTTGAGCAAGAACTCAAAGTAGACAGTGCAGAAGAGAAAAAATAGAACGGAAACAAATGGATTTTCTAAGCAGATTTGAATTCAGAAAGAGAGGAGACAGTACGCAAAGTGAATTCCAGATTTGGGGGGCAGCAACACTGAAAGGGTATTTGGAATACGTTCAACTTACATTACAATATGTCTATTGCATACATTGTAAATAAAATAATGTATTCAAGAATGTCTGAATGTGTCTGTAGTATGGTGAACAATAAAATTTTGTAAAACCTTACTGCTAAAAGTGGGCCAGTCATAATCTTTTGCTTATTACATAGACCATGTCAGATTTAGTCTTGATTTAACAATATCCAACTGTTAATTATATCATAAAGCCTCAATGAAGTGCTTTGACATGACACGTTGGCATACAGGATGTAGACGATACTGCCAGAAATGATTGTCAAATGATTGTTTATCCAGCTGCATGGAGCTTTAGACTGAGGAAGATGGACAGTGAACATCATTTCTTTGACTGTTGAAAGTTCTGGAAAGACATCTTTATCTGTCCCTATGCCCTAACATAACATAAACCCTTCAGTAACAAACAAAAGTAGCATTACTTCCTTTCCATTACTTTGTACAAAATATTTATAACTAGCAAAATGTGAGTAAATTACTTCTTCCAGTTTCTTAGTTCGTCCGAGTTTTACTTTTATCAGCATTGTGGCCACTTTAATAAATGAGATTTTTACCTATGATAAAAGCAACGTGTGAATTTCATAAATGGCGATCGTCCATGTTCATGCGGTGCAAAGATTTCTCTGTTAAACTTTATAATTTGAACTTTGTTTTGTGTTCGACGCAGGTGAGGTAGGATCTACCGTCCCTTCCGAACTTTCCGTCTTTGATCCTACCCGCCTGTCATCTTGTTATGTTTTAGTTCTGTTACAATAACTGCATTTCTGCCTGTTTCTATTCCCGCTCAAACATTGTCCATACTAGAAATCCACATATATAATACACACATAACCAGAATTAATTAGATAATATATTAATTCAATGCATTAAGTGCGCAAAAGGAAAACTGTGCTCTGACCTGCAAATAAACTCCGAAATACTACACCGCCAAAGAGTTCAATTCAGAATTCAAGTTGTAGAATAAATCAGAGAATAAACTCCAACAATCTATCACTTTCACACATTTTTGTTTAACTCCAGATTTTTTAACTCCAGAAATTTGCATAATCATTCTTACCCCACGAGGTGAGATCTTGCATGGAGCCTTAGACTGAGGAAGATTGACAGTGATCATTTTCTGCCATTTTCTAATAATTAAGCCAACAGTTGTTGCCTTCTCACCAAGCTGCTTGCCTATTGTCCGATAGCCCATCCCAGTCTTGTGCAGGTCTACAATTTTGTCCCAGGTGTCCTTAGACAGCTCTTTGGTCTTGGGCATGGTGGAGAGGTTAGAGTGTGATTGATTGAGTGTTTGGACAGGTGTCTTTTATACAGGTAACGAGACCAAACAGATGCAATTAATACAGAAAACGAGTGCAGAATAGGAGGCTTCTTAAAGAAAAACATATAAACCAAATACTTTTTTAATGAAATAAAATGCAAATGAATGATTTAAAAATCATACAATGTAATTGTCTGGATTTTTCTTTCAATTTTTTAGATTACGAATCTCACAGTTGAAGTGTACCTAAGGCTCAGCTGCACTTCTAGGGTCGAAAACTATTATACTGTGTCAATTGCTGCCTATTTGAATCATAAGAGCTGCGTTTCTGCCATGCAAATGTACTATTCATATGCTAAAAGCACTATTTATATACAATATTGAATTTTTTCGCTTGCTGCAGGACTTCCTGAGCGTATTGCAATCTTACTCTCAGAGTGATTTTAGTAAGTTAGTGTTGTTAATATTTCATTGCTTACCAAAGATTAGAACAACAATCTAAACCATGTACATTTGTGTACAAAAGTGTTACTTTGTTATATAACTATTGGTGTCATCTACTTTTAACCATTTAGTTTTTAACTATTAAAGTTTAAAACAAAAGAAAGGGGGAGAAGAAGTGAAAATAAAATCAATAAATACAAAAATACAAAAATATATGAGGTCTTTCTACAGATGAGGTCTGGGTTAAGCCACCAATGTTTTTATATCACAGCAAGACTTCTGTGCCTCACTTAAATTTAATAGAAGAAGCCCATTTTCAAGCCTTTAAGTCACTGGACCATAATGGAGAACCAATTTTCCTTCTGTCTTGATCTCAGTTGCTTCAATTACTGCACATGGCAGTAAACCTGCCTTTGCCTAACATCATGTCAAACTGTGGTAATCCTTGGAAAATAGTGCGCAGTTATTCTTGATGTCAAGAGCTGTGAAACAGGGGGATGCTTAATCTTCCTTCTATCTCCCATTTATTGATTAATCCCTGCTACAGCTGTTTTAAACAGTTTGGTTGCATAATGTGTGTCCTTCCATGCTGTGCACTTCAATAGCAAAACAACTGCAAAGGGTCAAACTGTGTAACATGCTATTCTAAAATATTTGTCCGTAAGGCAAAAGATCAACCTTTTCACAAGTTTCTCAGACATTTTATGTGAAGATAAAGTACAGTGGATTTGGAATAATAAAACTCATGTGAGTCTGAATTCCTAAGAGTTATATGAGGATTATTCACAAAATAGCACCAATCATAATACTTGCTTACAAAATGTCATTATGTCAACAAGAGATATTTTCACAGCAAAATTAATTTATATTAATCCTATTGCTGGTGGCGCCTAACCTGTGAAGATGTATATTGCATTAAACAAATAAACTGCATAAAGTGTATACGCAATTGTAAGGGGTTTCACTTTAAATACCCAACCAATGTGTAATACTGAAATTCAACTTGTGTATAATGCTACAAAAAGAGTTAATAAACATGTATATGTTTATTAAAACATATATTCCTGCACTTCAGGCCTGCAACACAAGAAAACCAAAAGCAGGGTTGACTTCTTTTGGTTCAGACGCATCTAGGACAGATGATTGAGTCAACAGTATTACAGCACAGGGGAGGAGTTTAGTTTGGGCACCATGTGCTCCAGACCAAAGACAAAAATGACCATTCAGACTGTTATCAGTAACATGTCCAGAAGCCAGGGTCTGTCATGACATGGGGCTGTGTCAGACCTTCTGTAAAGGCAGCATTTATGCAGAACACTGAGACTTTAGAACAACATATGCTGCCTTTAAGACCTCAAATTTTGAATAGCCATGCATTTTTCAACAATGCAACAATGCAAAACCACACATTACAGAGGCATGGCTGCAGAAGAAGATGTTATGGTTACTGGACTGGCCTGCCTGCAGTCCTGATCTGTCCCCAGTAGAATTTTAAATGAGAAATGTGACAACGATGACCCAGTACTGTTGCACATCTTGAGACGTGTTTGCAAGAAGAATTGGACACACAGCTGGAACACTAAATCCTATTTTCTGTTGGAACGTGTTGCAGGCCTGAAATTACTAAATGAAAAGAAGTGGACAAGTATTTTATATTTCAAGTATTTAATTACTGAACAACACTATACATAAATATAATATACAAATACATCAATAATAACAATATATAAATAATGCTCTTACCTTGACTTAATGTACTTTGGGTACAGAAAGTATTCAGACCCCTTTAAATGTATCACTCTTTGTTTCATTGCAGCCATTTGCTAAAATCAAAAACGTTTGTTTTATTTCTCATTAATGCACACTCAGCATCCCATGCTGACTGAATTGACTGATTCAGACTCTGCTCAGTATTTAGTAGAAGCTCCTTTTGAGTTAGTACAGTCATGAGTCTTCTTGGGAATGATGCAACAAGTTTTTCACACCTTGATTTGGGGATTCTCTGCAATTCTTCCTTGCAGATCCTCTCCAGTTTCGTCAGGTTGGATGGTGAACGTTGGTAGACGGCCATTTTCAGGTTCCTTCAGAGATGCTCAATTGTGTTTAGGTCAGGGCTCTGGCTGGGCCAGTCAAGAATGGTCACAGTGTTGTTCTGAAGCCACCCCTTTGTTTATTTTTGCTGTGTGTTTAGGATCATTGTCTTGTTGGAAGGTAAACCTTTGGCTGAGTGTGTGGTCCTGAGCACTCTGGAAGAGGTTTTATTCCAGGATATGTCATTCGTTTGAATGACAGCATTTGGCTGCATTTAACTTTCCTTCAGTTGCAAAAAGTCGTCCTGTCCCTGCAGCTGAAAAACACCCCAATGGCGTGATGTTGCCACCACCATGTTTCACTGTTGGGGTTGTATAGGGCAGGTGATCAGCAGTGCCTGGTTTTCTCCACACATACTGCTTAGAATTAACACCAAAAAGTTCATTCTTCAGACCAGTGAATTTTATTTCTCAGTCTGGGAGTCTTTCACGTGTTTTTTGGCAAACTCTATGCAGGCTTTCAGCTCCGTCGGGCCAATCTGCCATAAAGCCCTGACTGGTGTAGGACTGCAGGGATAGTTAACTTTGTGGAACTTTCTCCCATCTCTGGAGTTCAGCCTCAGTGATCTTAGGGTTCTTCTTTACCTCTCTCACTAAGGCTCCTCTACCACGATTGCTCAGTTTGGCTGGACGGCCAGGTCTAGGAAGATTTCTGGTCCATTCTGGTCTAGGATTTTCTTCCATTTAAGGATTATGGAGGCCACTGTGCTCTTAGTAACCTTGAGTGCTGCACATTTTTTTGTAACCTTGGCCAGATCTGTGTCTTGCCACAATTCTGTCTCTGAGCACATTGGGCAGTTCCTTTGACCTCATGATTCTCATTACCATTAACATGCACTGTGAGGTGTGAGGTCTTATATAGACAGGTGTGTACCTTTCCTAATCAAGTCCAATCAGTTTAATTAAACACAGCTGGACTCCAACAAAGGAGTAGAAGCATCTCAAGAAGGATAAGAAGAAATGGACAGCTTGTGAGTTAAATATGAGTGTCACAGCAAAGGGTCTGAATACTTATGACCATGTGATCATTCAGTTTTTCTCTTTGAATAAATTTACAAAAATACCTCAAGATGTCAAGATGTGATGCTGAGTGTACATGAATGAGAAATAAAATGAACTTTTTTTATTTTAGCAGATGGCTGCAATGAAACAAAGAGTGAAACATTTAAAGGGGTCTGAATACTCTCCATACCCGCTGTATATACCTTAATGAAGGTTATTCAATTTTTTCTAGCCCATTGGTTAATAATGCTTAGGAAAAGACTTACCACTCAATCATGTATATATATCTAGAACATTATATCATAAAACATTACTTAAACAAGAATAGCAACATATAGCAACAAATATCATACTCATACTCTGGATGTTAGAGACCTTGCGTCCCTCCACCTTCATTTACACTCACTTTCTTTAGTGAGGCAGTTTGGAGGTGTGTGTTGGGGTCATTATCATGTTGAAATACTGCCCAGTTTCTGAACGGAGGGGATCATGCTCTGTGTCAGTATGTCACAATACATTTTGACATTCATGGCTCCCTCAATGAACTGTAGCTTCCCACAGGCAGGAGCATTAATGCAGCCTCAAACCATGACATTCCCACCACCGTGCTTGACTAGATGAGAAGACAAACTTGTCTTACCTAGTTGCCATCTCATACGCTTAACATCATCTGAACCAAGTAACTTTATTTTGGTGCAATGTACAGCATATGGTCTGAGCACAGACAGGCTAATCCTCCAACCCTTTAAGCTCCTACATCTATTTTAAAAGACATCCTCTGGATATAACACTTTGCATGTGCACTCAACTTCTTTGGTCAACCTTGGCGAAGCCCTATTACACAGCTGTATGGTCTTGGCCTACATGCTGCAGCTTACTTTCAGGGTGTTCAAAATCTTCTTATAGCTATCTTTATGTAGAGCAACAGTTCTTTTTTCAGATCCTCAGAGCTCTTTGCCATGAGGTGCCATGTTGAACTCCCAGTGACCAGTATGAGAGAGTGTAAGAGAGACAACAACACATTTAACACACCTGCTCCCCATTCACACGAGACCTTGTAACACTAATGAGTCACATGATACTGGGGACAGAAAAAGGCTAATTGGGCACAATTCGTGCCTTTGTTTCTTTTCCTTTTCTCCACTCCATTGACTGTGAGTGTACCTACACCCTACCATTACTTCACCATAACCATCCCACTCACCTGTTCCTCATGAGGATCATCACTCACCTTCCACGTCATGGAAAATTCATTTCTCGCCCGAATATTGGCCGAGCTACAGCGGTATACCTTGATAGCTTTATTCTAAGCCTGAGCTTCACGTTTCCTTCCCTGTTTAGTTTATTCTTCCCAGTAGCCCTTTGCCTTTTCTAATATAGTTCTTTTACTTTTCAGTCCTGCTGGTTCTGAGCGTTCTTGGTGGAACTCTGAAAAAAGAGATTCAATGGAAGAACTTTCATTTGTTGCACCTAAATGTATCAGTTTTTCTCAAATTATACATTTGATTTATTTGATATCTTATTTTTATTTAACATCAATCAAAATATTTCTTTTGCAAAAGAATTACATTCAAATAAAGTAAAAAGATTTATTATAACAACCATACACTTTTTCCAGTTTGTTACAACTTTTTTTTAATTTGACAAAAGCTTATATTAACTATTACATCCAAGTATAGTTTTTAAATTTGAATGGACAAATTAAATCACTCTAATTTGATCAAGTTAATGTTATGAACATTTCTAATTTGGTACAAACTACAAGGTCTAAATATACCTTAATCAATATATATATATTAGTCACAAGCCTAAGATTTACTAAATGCAGTTCAACTTTTACTTTAGGTAAAACTAAAATAACTTTGACTGTTTAATCTTTCATTTATTCTTATTTCAATTTTGAATATTTAAACTTTCATATTGGATTTTTTCGGTTTAGGGTTACAAAGAAAGACAGTAATATTCTCTTCAAAAGCCCATAATGTTTACTGTGATGTCTTATAATGAATATAAAAAATAGAAATGAAAAAACATATTTACAATAAAAAGTCATTAAGAGTCATTAAGAACAAAAAGTGTCTACATATTAAACTCGGTTATCCTTTGCTCACCTCACCAGAATGTATGTTACATTACAAAAGTGAAATAAAAAAAACTAAACCAAGGAAACAAGTTCAACCGTTTCGTTACAACAGACGAGCTTTAGCTTGAGAGTGATTTAATAGCAGAGAGCAAAACTGAGGAGATGCTAAGATGCAACGTCATGTGGTCACACGACATTAAAACCCCTGGCTAGAAGTAAAAATACTATTTCAGCAGTATTCTTGCTTTAATTTAAATTTGCTTTTGGTCAAACAGAAAAAAATCAAGTTTAAACCAGAAATCATGATATTCAATTGGACATACATTTATATTATATAATAAATAACACTGATTCCATTTTTCATTGTATTCTGGATGCCTTCCACTACACCAAATTCTAAATTTATCACTTAATCCATTTTTTTATTATTATTATTAGCTATTTGAAACAATGTCCCTGCATTTTAGTTAAACAAACTGGTGTCCAAAATTTCTTAAGCAGTTCTTCTTTTGAATACTCCACTATACTACTTAATGTATGGAATAAATATGCAATAAATAGGTTTTTGATGTATTACATAGTTGTTTTTAATATACATCATATTTATCACATAAATAGAACTCACTGTCCCAGTAACGTGAAAACCGCTTGTGTGTGATGATTAATTTAAAAAGTGTAAAGTGTAAAGAGATTCATAAATGCTAAAGTAACGTATATGTTTTGAAAATGTAGTGAGTAAAAAGTGCAGGATCTTCTTTTGAAAGGTACCAAGTAAAAGTAAAGTTACAGAAATAATGAAATACATTTTAGATACCTACAGTAATTAAGTACTTACTTGTTACTTACCACATCTGAAGTACAAATGCTATGATTTTAGGTTAATTTTTCTGTTTAAAAATATGAATATGAATAAGTGCTTATGTCCCTACGATTCCAGTTTTCTATGTTTATGTAAAAATTAGATGAGAAAAAAAGTATTTGATGTCCCCCTGGTGGTGATGTTTTATTAATACACTTTTGTACTACACTAGCACACAAATCTGTAAATTTTCCAAATGTAGCTTCAGGATAATAATCAGGGTAATGGAGGCTCTGGATCCTATCCTGAAAACACTGGACACACATCAGGAGCACACTTTTGGTAGGGCATTACACATTTTCCCATTCACTCACTCACATTTACTGTCAATTTTTGCATAAACATTTCACTTACTGACATAGTTTATAGAAAAAAAACCACACCTGAACCTGGGTATAATACACCAAACTAAGAGTAAGACAGGGATTAAACCCAGCACTACAGCTGTCATGTTTTCTTACTACACTGCTGTGCAGCTATTGTGTACTTTGAGTAATCGATACTGCTAACAAAAATAAGGGGATATTTCAAATGAATTTTCCCACAATTAAATATCCAATCCTTTTTGTGAGCAGTGTAGCAACCGCTCTTACCTGTTCTTGGTTTCCCCAATAAAATGATCCTTTTGCTCTAATATTGCAATCATATATAATTATTACATTTATACACATAACATATCATTGATTCAAACATGTCGTCCTTTGTGGGTTTTTTGGGTCACTGATTGTATTGTAATTGCAACAAATGTTTAAATGTTTTAGGTATAGTACGTGTATGTACATTAAACCATAATAACATTAATGTGACACTATCAAATAAAATATTACTCACATGCTGTACATGCACAAGATTTTATTTGCAGTCAGATAGCCATTAGCGAAAACAGAATGTAATCAACACATTACCATGCTTACTAGATAAATGTAAATGCACAAAGAAGTTCCAAATACATTAGCTCATATGTCAGAAATATAGACCTAGCTTAGGATGGACATTAGTCATGGGTTACCAAGGAGATCAATGACCCATCTTGTTTTGAAATCATCAAATACAGTTATCCATCTATATATGCAAAAGGTATATATTTATATACTGTGGTGCATATATGTGTATATAACATATAATCTGACTTGATGTAGGTTGTAATTTGCCAATCGAAATGGCTACTAATACACAGCTGATCAGAGTGTATTCCTGTACCTGGTCTTGTATAAGCAACCAAAACTGAAGAGGGAGGGGGTCAGCATTTTGTATAATACCTGTTTCCCAGCAACATGCAGTAACAAGAATGCCAAAAAGACTGAGAAGAAGAAAATGCTTTATAATTGTATGCAATCATGGCTCTCCATACATGTTGCAGAGAGTACCAGCTCTGTTTGGAAAGTTGAAAAAGTTCAGAGGCTTCATGAAGCTGGAGCCTTATTCTTGACAATTCTTCTTCGCACCTGAGTGGGCGATGCAGCTGAAGTGGTCTTTTCTTTTTTCATCTCGTCAATGAAAGTCTCAATGGGCCCAATCTTGTCCGTCAGCTCACCAAGGTGTGCCTTTAAGGCATTGAACTCCTTGTAAAGGTCACCCAAAGCCTCTGAAAGAGGCTGGATCCTACACAGTGTATTTAAAAAATAGAGTACAAATGTGTAAGAGGCCTCTGATTGTGACCACTAATGAGTTTGGAATTGGTTATTTTTCCTAAGTGGCAAAGAATTTATGACTTCCATTCTAACCACAAACCAGCCAGGATGATCATGATGTTCATGGTAAATATAGTTTAAATAGTTTCCAGTGGCCATAATGAAATGGTGTAGTCTGAAATAAACTCAAGAACGTTAAGGCCAGGCACTGTTACAAACCCCAAACTAGCAATTTCATTGCCCAACTATGTATCTTCTGTGCCGAGAATGTTTATGGTCTTCCCACTTATAATAAAATGTGAAAAACATGGACAAAAAATACAATACCTGGCATAGTCAGGCAGCAAAGATTGGTGGTCATTCTGTAGAAGCCCCTTCATTTGGTTTAAGATATCAAACCTCCAGTCATCGAGTACCTGAGTCAGGTTAGCCACACCTCGCATGTTCACTTTCTCAGCTAGAAGCCCAAAAGGTGAATTAAAGTGTTGTTATATTTTTCAAACTCTGTACCTATCATTGTTCAGTCTGCGTTGAAAAAATACATTCCATGTATGAACATGTTCTTCAAGTGTGCTTATAAGTATTATTTTTACATACTTATTTTAATATTAAAAAAGAAAATAAAAGAAGCCTACATCCATCACGGTAATTCCATTCCTCTTTAGCAGGGCGTTTCTTTTGGCCAAACACTAAAACCACAGCAAGAGAAAGGAGCAGCAAACTCAGTCTGAAGCCCATTCTGGAAAAACAAACAAACGGAGGATCTCAATCTCAGAGATATTTATATATTTCTTTACCATACTGAGAACTGTCTTTACCCACATCCTTAAATCAGATTAATTTGAAGCAAAACATCTTTTTGGATAACTGTTCAAAAGTACTCAACATAAAATGCAAAATAAGTATTATTCATATTATTTGTGCAAAGAAATATTACTGAAAAATATCTGCAAATCTAGTGCTCTAATAAACAGTAAATATAAGGCACTGGTTGGATCAAAGTTTTGTTATAATTCTTACGTAATAATTGTAATATTTCATTAAGGTTGCCAGGTTGCCTTACTATTTCATTACTGTCGGATTAGATGCATGGAAGGCTCTTTATCAGTTAATTAAATAATGTTACAATTAATGTTCAAAAGCAATTACCTGCACACCGAATATTTGCTATATGCAACAAATTTACAAACAATTTACACGGAACACAATAAAAATAATTTACACAAGAATAAGCTTTTAGCATTAACATTAGTATAGCATTATAAGTATATAATGTAGAGTATAAAAGAAAATCTATATACTTGCTACAAAACAGGAAAATTAGTCCCTTTTTGTGTTCTTAAGCAGGTCAGGAGCAGGATGTCGCAGTGGTGAGCAAACAGAGCTTCTAACTTATCATATGCACCACATGCTTCAAGAAGCCCCATATATACAGAACACACCCTCTCATTTACTCCACTGTGTTTTGGGCTGTCTGTTTAAAAGCCACATACCACACTCACATAAACATAAACACACATTTATACATCAGTATTTAAAAGCAATTGCAAGTACAATTGGGACTGGCTGAGAGTTTTGCCCTGTAGGTTAATGACATTCTAGGAACAAATAGATAAGGTATATCTTATATATAAAATATCTTGTGGGGGAAATCATGGGAATTTCATTAGTATTGTTTTTATGTTCATGTGGAGATGTGCTCAACTCAATTACTTTAACTCCTGCTACCCATAAGTAATCATAGAGTTGGAGAACAACATTAAGGTTTAACATTCTGCTGTTTCTCTGCTTGCCCTGGGTTCAAATGCCCAGAACAGTGCATACACAAGCCATCCACCAAACATCAGCATATTAATGCTTGCTTCCTGCTCTCCATTGCACTGGTTGTTGGTTTCTGCATTTAAACCCTCTACACTCAGTTTGAGATCACTAAGAGGGCTTTTTCCGGGCTGCAGCTTTCAGTCCAGTGTAAATAGCACTTTGTAAATCTATACTATTGAGATTTGTAGTCCCGGTGTCCCAAATTTTGTAAACACATTTTAAGGAAATTTGGGATCATCTAGAAATATCACGATCAAAAAGTGAGACTCTGTATATTGCAGTAAATCAGATGTTTCCTTGTCTGCAAACTGTTCTGCATTTGCTAAGGCAAAAACTCAGGGAAGTATAATATCTAATAATATTATCATTTCTTCATATTGCACAATTGCTAAAGAGTTTACAACAAACTCTTTTGAGTTAAAAATCCATATAGATATAACTAGCACAGCTTCACTTAAGTGAAATATTTTATTGCTGCTAAAATATGGGAAACAAATCCGTTAGTATTCCTATTAAAGACAGCTTTTAGCTCTCAGAATACAAAATAACCACTGCTAACAGTAAACTTTTAATACACTTCAATTTTTTTTAGTTAACTTTACAAGTTTACAAGTCATTGAGCTAGCTGAATTGAATTTAAATGTATCTTCCACAAGTTAGCATGTTCATATTCCCATTTTAGATGTCATGTCAGAGTTCACTCATTCATTTTCTTATCCTTTCTTACTTTCTAATCTTACTGTAACCATAGACAGGGTGAAAATCCATCATCTGTTGATCTGCTATCTGCTGTTCCACCACCCTCTTATCAGAGTTGCTCAATCCTAACGATGTTCTTGCAGATATCTGATACAAATGTTTCATTTGTACATTTGGTTTATACTGTAAGGAGGATTAACTAAAATAAAGATTAATCTATCTTCAGATAACATATCCATAGCTTTGGGATTGTATATCAATAACTTTAAAGTGAGGAATCTCATACATAAGGTACAAACGTATTGAACACTGAACCATATGTGTCTGCAAACAATTTTTAAGATGTTTTCTTGCAAGCTTGACTACAGTCTTATTTGTGTCATCTCAATCATCCTCAGTCAGCACCCACTTACATGTCACGATTTGGACATTCTGTCATCTGTATTAAGTTATTGCCATCTTACTTTGTTATATTATTTACTTATGATGTAGAGCTGAGGCCATTTCCAGAGAACTTAAGCCAGATGTTCAGCTGTAACAAAGTTCTCCTTAAAAGATTACTTAAGAGTTTAATGAATTTGAAGTGTAACCATAGATTAGACATCTAACACCCCTGTGTGTAAGATCTAGGCCCTACATCTGGTTGCTATAGAACCAGATGTACCAGATGTACCAGATGGTATATTAAACTAAGTTTAACAGTCAGGTTGGGAAACTATATACAAAAATAAGATGAGGCAGGATGTCAAAAGCTAAAATTACATTCAGAAACCAGACATCCTAGATATAAAATAAGAAAGCAAAATAAAGTGAGGAAGCCAAGGCATTCAAAAACAGCAAACTTCTTCAGGCTTTGCGCTGAGGAATAGATTTGAAACATCTGGATACAGAATGAGGAGTAACAGCAAAATAAATGAAAAAATATTGTGCCATGCTGATCTGTATTCTAATCTAATATACTGACTATGCAGATCAACATGTAAATCATGAGACCTATGTCAGTGTGCCTCATTCAGTTCTTATTTGGAGGTAAGACAATAAATATTTAAAACTTTTTCTTAAAACCTGACTTCAGCTGCACTGGCCAAAGGGTTTAGGAGCAAGTACACAGAAGACAATACCAGCACAAGTTATGCATTGTTAAATGGAACCTATTCCAGTAAAATTACAAAATAAATAAAATAATAAATAAATAATAATAAAATAATAGTAAAATAATACTTATCACATAATTCAGTGCTTGTTTATTGGCAATGGGACAGATTCCTGTAGTGCAAGAGTAAATTTATTTTAAGAACAACTTACTGAGTTAGGCAGTATCCCATGTCATTTTGAAATGTCAGTGTTCAGAGGTCTGTCGAAGAAACGAATTAACTACTGTCTTTGGCTGAAAGTATCTAAAATTTTAAGCATAAACTCAAAGTATTAACCTTATTGCTAGAAAGTAAAGTATAAGATCACTTTTCAGATTTTACATGATTTTGTCTTGTACTTTGAAAAAGTTGAAAAGGTGTTTTTATTAAAGAAGCACTTAGTTTGTGGTTGTTTTCATAAGCCACCTGTTTCCAGTGAACTTGGGTCTTTACTTCAATTACCATGTTATTAAGCCACATGATTTGCCCAGATTTATGTATTTGACGTTTTACAAATACACACACACACACACACACACACACACACACACACACACACACACACACACACACACACACACACACTATAACAAAAACAAACACAAGAACACACAAAA